>OVAO01001294.1:0-15669 GCA_900406285.1 Biscutella auriculata
AAAGAAAACGTAGTCCCAGTCAAACTCAAAGAACTAATTGCTAGTACGAAAAGAATCTCGAATCAGCAACGACGCCAATTTGATAAACATATTATTTCCCCTCTACTGGTTATTATAGATGAGTAGAGCAGAGGAAAATACAATTGTTTAGGAAATGATGTAGATGGGTATATTATCGAACAAAATCGAGAGTTGCAATAGGTCAATCAGTCTATACAGAGTTCACCTAGTCTACGCAGGATAGGAATGGAAGGTTGTCACTAACAATCATAAAAGGATGGCATAAAGTAAATCAAAGCAGGCAACGGGAATTAAATAGTAAAACGTTCCTAAGCAAATGGACTAGAGAAAGAAGCAGGCGATTATAGTTCAGGAAGGAGGCGTCTAATTAAAATAGGATTCTGCTAATCCTAGATCTGGGAATATCGAATAAAGACCCGCGCTCTCGCGTCAAAGATCCCTTTTCTAGATAAGATCATTGCAATCTCTTGACTAGATCCAATACCTAGAAAGCAATAAGAGCAATTCTTTCCAATCTCTAAACAATCATAAGCACTCTCGTGTCAATAGGATATATTCAGCATGCATTGCTTAGATCTAACAACTTATCTAAATCTCCTAGGCAGATCAGGCAAGAATGGATCTAAAATAGATTGATCAGATCTATTAAAGCATTACGCACACAAGGCATGAAGATTAATGGAAGAATAAAAATACAAACACCAGATCCATTCCTAAAATCACCTAAATCAATCTAATCCATGAACTCAGAATAAAAGACTACTCACTAATCATTGTCGGAGCACAAAATCCAACTAGGATTCATGCTTAGGAATGATTAGAACCTAAGATCTAAACTTTAATAAACAGACTAAATTAAGGCACAAAATTAGATTAAAACTGAAGTCGATTACAAACTTAAATTAGAGTTCACCAAAAATGGTTAAACCCAAAGGAGAGATTCTCCATACAATATTTCAGAAACTACTTAGAGAAAAACTTGCCAATAATGGCAAAGAGGAGGGGTTTAAGGTGAACCAAAATATTCAAGCTCCAAAGATGCATCCTTGGAGCATGATTGAGCGTATACTTAGGTACATTAAAGGATCAACATGCCAATTCATTTGGATATGATGCAACAAGACCACGTGATGTTGATTGGGTAGGAGATAGAAATTATAGAAGATGAAACTCAGGCTATTGAATACTCATTAGAGGCAACCTAGTCACTTGGAAAAGCAAGAAGCAGAAGGTGTTGTCATGTTCAAGTTCTGAAGTCGAGTATAAAGCCATGAGAAAGCTCACAACTAAACTAATTTGGTTGAAAGCTTTACTTAAGGCCTTGAGAATTGAAACTGATGCTCCAATCACGATGCAGTGTGATAATCAAGCCCCTATTCATATAGATATAAACTCTGTTTTTCATGATAGGACTACGCACATAGAGGTTGATTATCAAAAGGTGAGGCAAATGGTGGAGCAAGGAGAGATATTTCCATGTTTTACAAGGAGCTATGATTAACTTGCAAACATCTTCACCATATCAGAAAGCTTGAATGTTTGTGAGTTCATATATCCAAAGCTTTGACTCACAAATTTGTCTCTAGCTTAAGCATTCCTTAGACCATGGATTATGCACTCTTTTTCGCTTAGTATGGTTTTCTCCTAAGTGATTTTCCATAATAACGTTTTTAATGTGGTAGAATGGCTGTGGTTCCAAGCTTAACTTGTCCATCCAATCATATGCTAAGCTTGAAGATGAGTTATGAAAATAAGATTGTTTCATATGCATTATGCAACGCACAAGTGAAATCATTTAACAATGAAGAGGATATTGTTTATGCAACAAAGAGAATTCAACCCGTGAGTAACCTAAAGAGTCTGAAGACTATGCATGGGTTTTAAGGTTCAAAGTCATATTGTCATAAGAGGAAATCTGTAAGATGTGTCATAAACACATTAATAAAGAATGGAGCCAAGACATAAGAAGACAAAGAGAGGGGCGCATTTATTGTCAATCTCGAGACAACCATGGGACATGCTCAACGTCTCTTTCCTCTTATAGTATGAGGGTTCTCTTGTTGCTAAGTAATTAGGGATGAAATATATTCTCTCTAGTTCCTCTCACTAGGCCGCATGGCCAAACTTCTTCATCTCTACTTCAAGGTCTCTCTTATCTAAGCTCTATCTTGTTATACTAAATCTTACAATATCAACCCTTTTGGTCCAATATTTACTTGAGTTTGTAACATTTGTAGCATTATAATGTTAGTGTAAAACATTGTAATATATATTTGGCTATCTAGATAGATACTCATGTAATATGTTTGGCAGAAGAATCATGTATCATGTACTATGTTTAGCTTATCAAATAATCATGTAATATGTCCCCTACATAATATGTTTTCTAGTTTGTATAAACTAGAAAACATATTATAGATTTCCTATTCCTTTATAACCAATGTTATAGAGTTTCCGATTTCCTCTCGGTTATTTCTTGTCTAATGTGATCCGGTTATTTGGCTTGTTTTTCTGCGTTGTTCCTATTTAATTAAGCTCGTCTTCTTTATTGAAGTTGTAGTGTATTGTACCTGTAACACATCACAGACTGAGTTAGTGAATTAGTGATCCGCGAAGATCACTCGAGATGTACCCATAGTTTTGGGGAACTCGTTTAACCATGTGTCGTTCTTTCATTTCTTGCTAATTGATTCCTCTATCTTAATCACATGAGTGACTAATTTGAGAGAGAGTTCAAAGCTTTTACCAGAACTAATACCTTACAAGTGGTATCAGAGCGTCAAACTTTGACACTCAGGCAATTACCGATGAGTAATCAGGGGTAGGAGAAGGTTTAAGTATAATTCGCAGGAAGAATGAAGCGATAATTCCAAGAGATGTTTACCTGGAATAAGAAACATTGATTCACATCAAAAACGATCAAATAAATTGAGAATACGAAACCAGGGAGAAATCTTTTACTATCTTAGTATTTCTTTCTTTGATGCTTTAATAATCAAGACCCATTAGTACCTGTTATTTCCATTAATCTCGAAAAGGTCGGTTGATCCTCACTAGGTCATGTGCTCAATTTTTTCTGCTTTTATTTGCAGGTAAAAGAAACCATAGAAGCATCATACCAAAATAGATCCACCTATGGGAAGTTTAAGATGGAAAAGTTTGATGGAAAAGAAGATTTTGGGATGTGGAAGTACATGATGTTGGGTCAGTGATATACCATGATTTTAGGGGTTTACGATCTGCCTTTTGTCCTGATTCTAACCTCTTATAGAGTTATTAACATTTCTTTTGGAGTCTTTCCGTCTTCTTTCAGGGTCTCACAAGTCTAGAGAAGAAATCTCAGGAAAGAAGGCTCCTCGACACATATGCAAAGAGATTCAAAGTGAACTCACATTTATTCGAGCTAAAGTTTGATAGAACCACATCTGGTTTGATCTAACCCTTTTTCAAAAATGAAGCGGTTGAACAGGATCCACAAAATAAGAGACCAAGTGAAGGAAAAGACTGGGTTCGATAGAATCACATCCGGCTTGATCGAACCGGATCACAAGATGAGGATGTTCGACCTAAGTAAAAAAACCTAAGATTCTGAGACGAGACCAAGGTTGGTTTAATCGAACCACATCCGGTTCCATCGAATTATAACCCTCGATTTCTCATTTTGAATTTTGAAGCCCAAGGCCCGCTTGACTCACAAAGACTATAAAAGGACAAGAGAGACTCTGATATTCAGCATGCATTTTTACAATTTTTTTACTTAAGGTTATTAATTACTCCATTCTGTAACTAGGTTTTTAGAGATTAAAGTTTAGGAAGATAGATTGCAAGTTGACAATTTTTAGGTTGGAACCCTTGTTATCGATTTATTCAGAATTGTTTTTATGCTTTCAACCATGCTTTGTTTGACTGCTATCACCATGTATGAGTAGTTTAGTTAGATTAGGTGTAGGGATTCACTACAAGGGTTTATGCTCGATTAGGTTTAAAGAAAATGAAACAATAGGGATCCTCTCTTAGTAACTTATTTGTTAACCTAGATTCAATCTGACAAATTTGATATGGGCTTAGGTTGATCATTTATGTTTGACGAACAGGGCGATCAATTTAGTAACCTTTATTAAACCTTGTGTTAACCGAGACTGTCTAGTTAGATGGGATAACAACCTGATTTGACTATCAGGATTTTTAGGTTCTTAGGGCTAGCTAGTCACCTGGCTAGTACCTGAAGGGCTCGGTTAAGTGTAGTTTCACACCTGATACCTCAGGTGGACCTACTTTCAAAGGTTTAGTAAAGGAGACATAGATTAGATTCCACACTAGCTATAACTCTAGTCTGGTACTGAGTGACAAGTACCTTATGTTTGACGAGTATCCACGAATCTAAGCTATGTTCCTAGATCCTTATTTCTTTTCTTGACAATATAACTGAGCAATTTCCACCAAAACCCCTTTAAGGATTCCCTAGGTTTAATTGCCTCTTTATTCCTTAATTACATGCTTGTTTTGTTCACTGCTTTTTACTACTTTCACCATTGCTAGTTACAAACAACTTCTCTCTTACTTGCGTCTTAGCCATTATTTAATCTTGCATGTCTCTTCGTGTTAGTGGATTTGATCCCTAAATACTATAATGACCATTTATGCACTTGAAGATAATAGTGGTCTAGGGTAAAACCTGAGTGACATCAAGTTTTTGGCGTCGTTGCTGGCGACTGAACATGCTAGCCTAGGAGATTAAGACTGGGTTTTCGTCCCAAGCCAATTTTCATTTTTCGCACATTTTCTGCTAAGTTAGATCGAACTCCTTCTTCCAAGCTTTCTGTTCGATCAAACCCTAACCAGTTCGGTCGAATTTCCTGAACATCTTGTTTGACAATTGTTATATTTCTCTATCTTTTTCAGGTGCATGAGCGTGAGGCATACAAGGAGCAAAAGAATTGACATTCTACTGCCCTTGAAGAACGAGCTCATAAGCTTAGAGAGACAAACAAAGAAAGGAAGAACCCATGAGATCGATATGGCTGACAACGACCGACGTCTTCAACTCCCTTTGATTAATAATTCTCTACAAGAATTGAAGATAAATGGAACTCAATTTATCACTTGTTGGGGTCGGTAACCAACAATAACAAGCAGGTATCAACCCACCTGCCGGAGCAAGAAACCAACAAGCCCCTGAGGCGGTTAAGATTAATGCTCAAGACTCACATTGGGTGATACACGGGTGCCTAGCCTAGATAAGGATACTGATCAAGTAGGAGCCAACCTTGAAGTTTCCATTGGACCAGTGACTCCTGCACAAGCTAGGAGGTTGTCTACAGCCATCATGAAGGTCCTAGAAGAGCTTGAGACTCATTGCCATCACTTGGAGACGGAGGAAGACCCGATCATGCATCATTTCCTCATAACTTTTCCAAGTAGCTAAGCCGGTCCTTGCGGTCTTGAGGGGTACTTTTCCTACCAATGAGGTTTGTCCCACTGGGTTTACTCATTGGAGGTTTGACGAGGCCCATTGCACTAGACCTCACCTAATGTTGCGGCCAAAGCACATCTTTGAATCAACTTTCTCGCGTCCGGCCGGCGAGGTCGTACCGTGCGTATCCTGACGAGCCCCATCGACAACCTCCAAACAGATCTAGCCCTTTCATCCATCTCTCATGATCGATCATCCTCTTTGGTCCTTAGAATGAACGTCACCATAAGGCGTCAACTTTGGAGCTGTTCTGGTCGAAAGAATCTCTTCCCCATTCTGTCGTATGACCTACATAGCCGTATCGGCCGTATCTGACAACCCCAAAATCATTCCTCCGACCCAAACTCTTTAACCATTACTTCTCTCTCGTTCGAAACTCCTATTTATTCTTATTTACGAGATAGAACAAGTTTGGTCACGTTTGATCACAAGGTTTGAGAGATTTGAGTTCGGGGCCTGATATGCTTGGTTTATATCGTTATTTTAGTCCCGTCTTCTCCTCGGTTTTGTACATTCTTGATTGTTTTAGAGTCTCTTAGGATTGCATTCGTGTACATATTGCATTTCCAAGTGTTTAGAAGAACCGTGCATCATTCGGGTACAAAAAATTTCTCATTTTTACAGGTCCCGGAGAATCGAAAAAAAATAATAATAATAATTTCGGTTGATAACGGCAAAGGACCGACCGACACCAGTCATGTCCCGGTCGATATGGCTGTATAAGCCATGACCAGTTCAATATCGGTCATGTCGTGGCCGATGCCGACAACTCAGTTTTTAATTTTCGTTCGATTTTCGACTTTGTTTCGGGATTCTCTCGGGTTTATTCGGTCCATTTTTAATCCCTATAAAACCAATTTTTAGGACCACATGGTTTTTATCCCTTCCCTTTCAAGCTCTTGTTCCCATTAAAGAAATTCATCTCTCTAGTTTTTTCCATTAACCATTTTCCTAACTAAGGTATTCTCCTTACCATTTATAGTTCCATGATCTTGATTTTATTTCGGTTCTTTACTAAGTTTTGTGACCATCTTAAAACTCGGCAATGCAACACTTTTTGGTCCGAATTTTTAAACTTATTCCCGCGATTTTATTTAAAGAGGGTTATGTTTACTCAGGATTGATTTTCTCGTGCTAACTTTTTCTCTAGACAATTTTAGCAACATGTCGAACAACACTTCCCCTTTAGGAAACTCCTCAGCAGAACTCTATACGGGACATTCAAGCAACCACGGGCGTTCGGGTGGATGTCGGGTTACGCGGTCACATCGACATGATAATCAGGAACCACGAGTTGAATGCACATGGACCTTAAATGCGGTTCAGGAAGAAGGACATGTCCAGGCCCTTTACACGCTGTTTATGGAAAAATAGCATGTTGGGACATTAGTAGGTTCCGCTCTCACACTGCGCCATCTCGGTCTTTTTGACGACGTCATTGATTTGGGTCGTGTTATGGGTGTTGCAGGAATCGTTGACTTTGGAGGCATGACTGGTGTCGAGTCAACATGGATATTCCTCGCCACCTTCAGGTTCAATTTCTACGATGATTTCACGCGCTTTACGGATTCTGAGATCGGATTTCTGAGCTACCGTGACCGATACGGAAATCACCACCAGACGAGCCTCATGGCATTTGCCAACATGTACCACCTCCCCACCAATGGGAGTGGACACTTCGCCATCACGACTAATGATGAGGAAAAATATTTCTGGGAATTTATTGGAAGCGGCGCATTCGTGCCCGAAGAGATAAAGAGCTCCAGTATTTGACATCCAACGATCCGTTACATGCACAAGATCATTGCCAGCGTCTTTTCGCAAGGAAGTCCGTGGTCACCATTGGTATTGACGAACTTTGTTTCCTCATGATCGGAGTAGTCCCGTGGATTAGAAGATGCTTCAATCGGGAACACATGTTCCCTTCTGTCGGACGCTGTCAGCCAGACCTTTTCAAGCTCCTTGACTTCTCGCTGCAAAACGTAAGATATCGCATCATAGCCGAGCCATATGCTCCTGCTCAAATCAATGTCGGCGGCCTTCTCACCACTCTATTCACGGAAAGTGGAGTAGAGGACCATCGTGACACTATGATACCTATAGGCCTGATGAACCTTGCCTACATAAAGAGCACAAAATTCTTATCCGGGAAGTCACAAGGGCAGTTCGTCTACAACTTCACCTCTCGTCGGGGACGCAAGGAATTCTTTCTCCTGCCCAATGAACAGCTCACCTCGTTACTCGTTAATTGCTTCAATATAGACTTCAGTCCCACACCTGCTCAGATGTATGACCCTGAAGGTCCATACCCTATTGAGCCATTGCTTGCAAGGAAGCGTAGCTTTGACACATTCAAAGATGAACTAGGATGGGCTCCGGAAAACAACGAGTACTTCTCCATGTATGGGTATGGATCTTACCACGATTTCTAGGTAACCCTAAACACCTTTTGTAAATATGCATTTAGTTTTCTTCGTTTATTTTCGGTTCTTTCTCTTTGCTCGGACATACACAGAGACTATGTAATTTAAGTTTGGGCGAGGAACCACCTTTCACGCTAATGTTCGTTTGTTCGTTTTGTTTTCTTCCCTTGAATCTCATATTGCATCGTTAATAGCTATATTATTTAAAAAAAAAAAGAATTTGTAAAAAGAATATGAAAAGAGGATCAAAAAGAGAAATACTTGGGGATATAAAAAGAAATAAAAAGCGAGTTGCTAGATCCTAAGTAAAGTTTTTAGTTTTAATTAAGTATAATAAAGTTCTGCTTTAGTTTAAAAAAAAAAATATGTCTTTGTATATCCAAAATAAAAGGAGTCTAGCAACTCAGAAAAATAAAAAGTAAAATAGAGAAAAGATCCCTTAAGGTAGATTTAGATTGGCAAAAGGGTTTGAGAAAGATTATGATTGGGTAGACTTAGGTGCAGCTTTATGGGGTTAATAAATGTTCGGTCTTGATTGCCTCTTGCTCTTAGTCTTACTTGATTTTGCTATAATCCTCTCACTCCGCGAAAGAAACCTTATTACGATCAACCTCCATGCCATGTGTGAACCTCCGCTTTTGCTCTGGATTCCCCGTTCTACCGTACCGATTGAAACCATGTTGATTAGCTTGATCATGTTTCACTCTTACTTTAATTGAATGTAGGAAAGCATGATTAAGTCTAGTTAGGTGAATCACCTTGGCCTGGTAATAATGATGGATAGAAAGTTTGTCTGAATGATAGGACAAGTAGTTATGCATGGATGAAAACGCTCTCATTGTTCACTTTAGGTTGTTAGAGCTCTTATTTTTCAAACCTCTTTCTCTTATTTGGATTTTGTGATGCTTGAGGGCAAGCAGGATCTAAGTTTGGGGGAGTTGATATGCTCAGTTTTTATCGTTATTTTATTCTCGTCTTCTCCTTGTTTTTGTACATTCTTAATTGTTTTAGAGTCTTTCAGGATTGCATTCGTGTACATATTGCATTTCCAGGTGTTTAGAAGAATCGTGCATCATTCGAGTACAAAAAGGACTGAAACAAGCAAAGAACGAGTCATATCTAGAAGTCAAACAAGCCCAATATCAACCACAGTGGAAAGAATATCGAAGGCAATGGTCCAGGCCCCAATATCGGCCAGTGCACAATCAACATCGACCACCACCTGGACGATATTCGGACATCGACCAGAGCAGAAGCAACATCGATCACGCCTTGGCCAATGCTCCAATATCGGTCACTCCTAGCCCAATAACGACCTCCTCCTGACCGATATTGCATCTTAGATTTGCCAAAAGATTGATCTGCCCCTAGCTCGTTTTACCTTATTTGTCTCTCTATTTAAACCCCTTCCTTTTCCATTTTTGGCAAGTTTTTTAGTAAGTTTTCAATAAGTTAAGACATGTTTGAGTGGAAAATCTCTCCTTTGGATTTTACCTTTTTGGTGAACTCTAGTTTTAAGTTTGTAATCAGTTTTAAGTTTTAATCTAAATCTTAGCTTTAGTTTAATCTCTTTATTAAAGCTTAGATCTTAGGTTTCTAATCATGCTTAAGCATGAATCCCAAGTTGGATTTCGTGCTCTGGCAATGATTAGTGAGTAGTCTTTTATTCTGAGCTTATGGATTAGATTAATCTGCTGATTTTAGGAATGGATCTGGTGTTTATGTTTTTATTCTTCCATTTATCTCCATGCCTTGTGTGTTGAATGCTTTAATAGATATGATCAATCTATTTTAGAATTGTTCTTATCTGGTCTGCCTAGAAGATTTTATAGGTTGTTAGATCTGAGCAATACATGCTGAATATATCCTATTGACACGAGAGTGCTTATGATTGTTTAGAGGTTGGAAGGAATTGTTCTTATTGCTTTCTAGGTATTGAATCTAGTCAAGAGATTGCGATGATCTTATCTAGAAAAGGGATCTTTGACGCGAGAGCGCGGGTCTTTATTTGATATTCCTAGATATAAGATTAGCAGAAACCTGTTTTAGTTAAGCACCTGTTCCTGAACTATAATCACTTGTTTCTTTCTCTAGTCCATTTGCTTAGAATCGTTTTTCCCTTGCTCTTCGATTGTTTTGTTTTGTTTTACTTTATGCCATCATTTTAGGATTGTTAGTGACAGCATTCAATTCCTATTCTGCTTAGACCAGTTAGACTCTGTATAGGTTGATTGACCTAGTGCAACTTCCGATTTGGTTCGATATATACCCTTCTTTTTTTATTAGACAACTATATTTTCCTCTGCTCTACTCGTCTATTGTAGCAGTAGTGGTAAGTATTATGTTTATCAGGGCCGCCCTTATGATAAAAGTTTTTTTCCCTTTTATTAATCAAATATAGTATAAAGGGTTAAGTATCGAACCAATTCGGAAGTGAGTCACATACTAGGACTATGGAGAATTCATCTAGTCTAAGTTAATAGAGGATTTGTTCTGTCACTAAACAATCCTAAACAAGCAAATTAACTAAAACAAAGCAAAACACAAAAGTCAACCAAAAGTCAACGAAACCGAATAAACTTTAAATCAAAGATAAACTGAGCAAATGGGCAATGGCAAACGAGTCGGTGATCAAGACTACAACTATGCTACTCATTTCTAACATTTAAATGCTAATTCTTAGTCTAAGATCTACCTAAAGATGGTTAACCCAATCCCTTGGTACAATCCCTTGACTAAACACATGATTCATGAGAAATAAATTCTAGTCTATACAACTACTAAGCAACCCTAGCACAATTCCTTGGTTAGGCCTCACTTAGCATACTTTTGGTTCTTTCAAGCATACTTTTGGTTCTTTCAAGCATTTCATCAGGCATAAAACACCTATGATCATGATTAAGCTAGTTATTCCTAATCAAGCCTTAAACATACCATATACATGAAGATAATAGTAATCTATGTCCTAAGCAACATAATCTAAGCCCTAATCACCATAATCTACCAAGCCATTCACTTAGAAAGAAAACTATTCACTCATGGTTTCAACACAAAATTTCAAGGGAGATTCATGTTTAGCCATGATTAAATCAATAAAAGAGAAGAGATTAAGAAAGGGAATGCAATAATACTCAAAGGTTTTACAAAATTCTCCAAAGATTCAAAGAGAGATAGAGAGAGTTATGGAAACTAAGAAGAAAAACTAAGAAAGAAGATAAGATGGTATGAGGGTAGGGTTTTTTCTATTTATACTCTCTCACAAATGTCTAAAATGACTTTCAAAAACAGAGTTCAGAAGCATGGACCGGTCAGGGTGACCGGTATAGTGTGCTTCATATTTGATCCATTTTCTGAGTTCATCCCTTCTTGCACCTGAAATACCAAAAACTATGCAAATTCTACCTAGAAGACTCTAAAATGCAACATAAACTAATGAAAAATGAATGAAAACCAATCCTAAAAATGGCTAAAAGCACAACATATCACCTTAGTCGAAGGCCTCAAGCCATTACCCCCTTTAAGCGTGTTCCTTCTGTAATGGGTCATGTGTCAAGTGGTATCAGAGCCCTTGGAGGACTCTCAATCCAAAAACTCAGAGAGTGTTCGTTCCCCTTCTCAAAGTTTTCAACATTCCATGTTTTAAAGCGTTTTAAGTTTTAGATTCAAAAGAAAATCCAAAACGATTTGTGTTTTCGTTTGGTAATGTTCCGTTCTCATTGAATCTAGATTCGCTTAGGTTTGTTTGTCCATTTTCAGATTCGTGGTTATCAAAAAGTTATCGACTTTCTTTGATTAGATTGGATTTGGGTTTCATGTTTTCAAGATCCAATCTTTTGGTAAAACATTTTAGGATTTCTTGTGTTTGAAGTTTCATACTACTTGAAAGACGTAAGTTTTTTCTTGGTCGACTATTTCTTCCTATAAGGTTTTCGTTTTCTTTGTGCTCAACTCGGGTTCTTTTAGCTTTCCTGTTTAAGGAATTGATGCCAAGCATCCATGGCGACCAAGGACTGATCTTGGCGTGATTTTTGTTTGTATATGCAAGGTAGTACAAGGAATAAAGCGTCATTTTGCTTTTGGAGACAACTGGCCACGCGTGTGGTTCCTTCTCGTCAAAAAGCAAAAACAGGACCACACCGTACAACCGTCCCTATCCATCCGTTAGCCAATCATACGTCACGGGGAAAGACAAGAGAGACAATCGTTGCTTTCAAAGAGTGAAGGAACTAAAGAGGAAAGGCGGAAAAGCAAGCGTGAGACAAAGTTCACACGGTCGCTTCTTGTGGTCCCCATCTTTTGATTCTTGTGTGGCCGTTGTGCGCCACACCCTTGACTTGGCAACCCCGTCTCCTCACCAATACCAGACTCTTGCCTCACAAGGCACCCTTACAAGACCTGGTTCTCCATTGCCAAATCCTATAGCAAGACCTATGGCGCCTCATACTATGCCACCCAAGAACTTAGTCGATACTCTGGTTAATGCGCCTCCCCCTGATCCTACAGTCGCTCTCATGATATTGTTGAATGAACGTTTTTATGAGCTAAGGAGAGAGCTCCAACCTCCTCCTCCAGCCAAAGTTGCCCCAGTTCAAGCCGCTCCCTAGCCGCTTCAACGGCCAAGACCTATAGAGCCATATCCGAATGATGAAGAAGACTACTTTCCTCAACGAATGATGCATTGGAGACAACCAAGAGGACCTCACCAAAGGCAGCAACCTGAATGGGATAAGGAGAGAAGAAGATTTGAGGCTGAGGATAATTATAAACCTCAAGATGTTCAAAGAGAGCCTAGGCCAAGACATGCTCATCCGAGAGACTATAGACCAAGATAAGCTTATACGAGGTATCAAGATGAAGATGATGACCTCTTAGACCATACTAATCAAGCTTCTCAAAGGCCCTATTACTGTGAGCAAAGAGAAGAGAGGATTGCAGGGTTTAAGATCAAGATCCCTCCTTTCCATGACAAGAGTGGTACGGATACTTACTTAGAATGGGAAAAGAAGATTGAATTGGTATTTGATTGTCGTTGGTACTCTGAGATCAACAAGGTCAGGATGGCAGCCACTGAGTTTCAAGATTATGCCCTTAGTTGGTGGGACCAAATGGTTACATCTAAAAGAAGGAATAAAGAGAATCACATTGAGACTTGGGCTGATTTGAAGGGGTCCATAAGAAGATTATTTGTGTCAAACGATCATTACTGTGAGCTCCATCAGAGGCTTCGGAGATTAGTTCAAGGGTCGAAGTCAGTGGAAGACTATTTCCAATAGTTGGAAATACTCCTTTTGAGGATTGATCTAAGGGAAGACCGCAAAGCCACTATGACTTGTTTTCTTGGTGATCTCAACCGAGAAATTCAAGACCACCTAGAGTTACAACATTATGTGGAGTAAGAGGAGATGCTTCATGAGACTGTGATGATTGAGCAGCAAATTAAAAGGAAAGGAAATGCCCCTTTCAAGTCTAACTATCACAAGAAGTCTAAGTCGGCTCCAGCTAAGGAATGGAATCCACCTAAGAAGCCTTTTACTCCCGCTTCTAATGAAAGTGCCAATGAGACACCTAATGCTTTTAAGGACAAGGGCAAGGGGATTGCTAATCAAACCATGTCCCGTGATGTCAAGTGCTTCAAATTTCAAGGCTGAGGATACTATATTAATGAGTGTACCAACAATCGAGTCGTGAACCTTTTGGAAGATGGTGAGTATAGGTCCGAGGATTAAGGAGTTATTCAAGAGGTGGAAGATGAGAATTCCATTGATGAGTGTGAAGAACAAGCTGCCCAAGGAGAGCTCTTAGTTACTAGAAGAATGCTGAAGCTTTTCCCTAACGATAAGGAAGATGAGCAAAGAGAGAACTTATTCCACTCTCGGTGTTTGGTGAAACAAAAGGTGTGTAGCCTTATCATTGGTGGAGGTAGCTGTACTAATGTTTCTAGCATAACTTATGTTAAGAAGCTAGGCTTGGAAAAGAAGAAGCACTTGAAGCCGTACAAGCTACAATGGCTTAACTCCGAGCGAGAGTTGAAAGCTTCCCACCACGTGACCGTCCCATTGCTATAGGAAAATATGCTGATGAGGTTCTATGTGATGTGTTACCTATGTTGGCTGGTCATATCCTCTTAGAAAGACCGTTGCAGTTTGATAGATGTGTGGTCCATGATTGCTTCACAAATAAGTATACCTTCGGGTATAGGCAAACAGATCATTCTCTATCTATGACACCTCAAGAAGTGGCTTAAGATTAGATGCACCTAAGAAAGAAAGAAGTCGCCACTTCCTCAAAGGTTCCCAACTTCTTGGTTAACCAAAGCACTGTAAGGAAGTCTCTTCATGCTCAACAAACTGTTTTGTTAATCGTTTATAAAGAGACCCTAGCTTGTGTTACTAATCCTTCACCGGAGCGTCCGAGTATTCTTAGTGATCTCTTGCACAAGTATAGAGATGTCTTTCCAGGTGAAGAAGAGGTTCAAGGCTTACCACCTAAGTGAGGCATTGAACATCAAATAGACTTTGTGCCAGGAGCAACCCTTCCCAATCGGTCGGCCTATAGAATCAATCCTCTAGAGACCAAGGAGTTACAGAAATAAGTCAAGGCACTCATGGACAAGGAGTACATCAGAGAGAGCTTGAGTCCATGTGCGGTCCCTGTTATCTTGGTCCCCAAAAAGGATGGAATATGGTGCATGTGTGTTGATTGCTGAGCTATCAACAATATAACGGTTAAGTATCACCATCCCATTCCACGCTTAGATGATATGCTAGATGAGCTTCATTCTCTAAGATTTTTTCTAAGATAGACTTAAAGAGTGGATATCATCAAATAAGAATGAAAGAAGGAGATGAATGGAAAACGGCTTTTAAAACTAAACATGGCTTATACGAGTGGTTGGTGATGCCTTTTGGCGTAACCAATGCTCCAAGCACCTTTATGAGATTAATGAATAATGTTCTTAGGAAATTCATAGGCTTGTTTGTGGTAGTCTATTTTGATGATATCTTTATTTATAGCAAGAACATAGAAGAGCATGTTAAACACTTAGAATCGGTTCTAGAAATGCTAACGGAAGAAGAATTTTATGCTAATTTAGCTAAATGCACATTTGGAACGGATAACCTAGTCTTTCTTGGCTTTGTTGTGTCAGCTGAAGGCGTGAGAGTGGATGAAGGAAACGTTCAAGCCATTACGGAATGGCCGACTCCCAAGACAATCGGTGAAGTAAGGAGTTTCCATTGTCTAGCCGGCTTCTATAGTAGGCTTGTGAGGGATTTCAGTACCTTAGTTGTCCCTATCACCGACCGGGTATGGTTCTATGGGTCTGGGCCTTTGGCGCGGTTGAGGGACGTCATGAACTGGATAAGCTTAGACTGGAGGAGGAGGAAAGAGCTCTTTTCTTACCTCATCAAATCGCTCATTCAATAGTCTCATAATGGCAGTTGTGGGATCGGGTGGAGGAGCATTAGCCAGAGCGTCGACTAAGTTCTCGGGTGGCACAATGGGAAGTGCCATTGGTCTTGCGTTAGGTATCAGTATTGGGGAACCAGGCCTTGTAAGAGTTCCTTGAGAGGCACGGGTCTGGTATTGATGAGGAGTCGTGGTTGCTATGCTAGAGATGGGGCGCGCTACGGCCACACACGGATCAAACAATGGGGACCACAACAAACGGTCGTGCGAACTTTGTCTCAAACCTCTTTTGCCGCGTCTTTTTCTTGCTTCTTTTAATTTTTGAAGATAACGGCTGTCTCTCTT
>OVAO01001295.1:0-15664 GCA_900406285.1 Biscutella auriculata
TTTGGTGAACTTTTTAGTAAATATCTAATTGTTCATGTTCCTACTAAATACTTTTTTTTTTTTTATAATTCTCAGTGTTGGCCTTTTGGTGAACTTTCAAGTGAATATCATCGTTTCTACTAACTATCTATTTTGTCTAGAGAATTTGTTCTTGAAGTAAAATTTTAAGTAAATATTTATTTCTTCATCATTCCTACTATTTTTTTTTATTTTAACCTTTTCTCATCTAAAAAATATTAAAAAATTAAGGCGGAATATATTTTTGGAATACAAAAAATCCACAATAAGACCAAATTTAAGCCGACAAATAAATATATTTTCGGGAGCTAATAATAACGATAAACAAAAAGATCAAACACAACAAAAGAAATAGAGACAAGGCGTATCAACATAAACACGCAATCTTTGAGCGACCATCTAGAGTCAATATAATCGACCTAGTAGATGAGTGTATTGAAGTCCAATATATTGACGAGAGAAAATAAGAGTAAAGCCTCCAAAAGAAGCTCCGACGGTGAGACATATGATGTCGAACCTGGGAAAACTCCACACGAAACAACCTACACCGAAATTAGGTCTTTTTTTTCTTCAAACCAGAAAGGAAGAAAGCAATCTAACAGTGCTTTGCGCCTCGAGTAACTAGCCATTGGCAAATGAGGTAGACACACGCGAGAAACATCGAGAGAAAGTGGAGAGAGCAATCGCATGATAGGCAAGAGTTGCACAATGCGGAAACTCCAAAGAACTTCTCAAAGTCAAGAGAGCCGAAACACCCGAATGACCGTTGATGTAAGACTGAATAACCTGGAGAGAAAACTAGAACAAGAAACTATTATGGCCTTAACTCAGACCAAACCAAAACTGCAACTTTTCCACGAAACCTAGGAGGTACACTAAAAGACAGAACCACGCTCTAAAGACGACACGACATACAAGTCAAAACTACCCATAAGCCGAGAAGCAGAAACCAAACAAACGGAAACCCAGTCTACACACCCTAAACCATTAAAAACAGACAACCTAATCGACACGGACTTACCAAAACAGACATACCGAAACAAACATGGCCCGAAGAAAACAAACACACCTGAGTAAGCAAACCACCACACCCGAAACAGGAGTAAGCCAAGATAGAACATTGCCGAGCTAACACCACCGACCCAACACGTACAAGGCGTCTTCTAGGCACCCCAAACGAGACAAGATCCCCTTCCACCACCAAAAAACTATGATTCCCACAATGGTAAACAAAGAGACAAAGAACCGACAACCACCATGACAAGACCCAAAAGGCCGAACCAAGACGGAGCTGAGAAACACGACAAGCCAGTCATGGATGAAGCAACAACATAACATGCTAAAGACTAAGAAAGACCGTTGCACAAGAAAGGGAATCAAGCCTACCCCATGCAAACTCCAACCGAAGAGACACCGACAAACCACTATCAGAAACGACTAAGCCTTGCCAAAGCTCAAGAGCCGCCAAAGTTGAACCATTCCCGAGCAAACCCGAACAAAACGAGAAGGAGCAAAAACTACCTTATAACATAATCTTTACCCCGACCACTCCTATTGATTAGAAAAGTGGAGTAAAGATTGGTTGCTTTGGATGAGGGGTATGAATAGCGAACAAAAATCGGGATGTAACTAGTTCAATTAGTCGATGAAGAGTTCAACTAGTCTAGCTAAATTAAGAATTGAAACTATCACTAACAATCCTAGGTGAAAACAATTAAAATAAAAACATAAAGTCGATTGCAGTAGAGAAATATAAACGAAGCAAATAAAAACTTAGAAAATAAAGGAATTCTAAGCAAATGGACCATTCTCTAATCACCAAACCTTCTTAATGCATTCACTTAGAATGGTCTACTCAGAAATCATGTCTAAGGTACACAAACTTATAATGGATCTATGCCAAAACATGATTCACGAACAAAATTGGAAGCTTAACAAGATAGAAATAAAGATAAGATGAGATTAAACTCTTAATTGCAATCTTCATCAACCAAAATGGCCTTCTACAAGTTATGAACAAAAATAGATAAAAATTTTAATGGTGGAAGAAAGTTCAAAATGGTCACTATGT
Source organism: Biscutella auriculata (assembly GCA_900406285.1). Taxonomy (NCBI): domain Eukaryota; kingdom Viridiplantae; phylum Streptophyta; class Magnoliopsida; order Brassicales; family Brassicaceae; genus Biscutella; species Biscutella auriculata. The sequence continues at coordinate 2,090 of OVAO01001295.1, forward strand.
TCTTAGAGTTTTTAGTCCAAAAACTATATATAGGTCCTTTCAAAAGGGTGAAAATCGGTTAGGTCAACTCATTAAGTCAAGTGTTGACTTTGCTCCAGGACAAGATCGGTCATCCCCGGTTGATGTTGGTGACCGATCCTGTTGAGTGCTTCTGGTTCTTGAGTTGCATCAGTCACCTCTGCTCGATGCTGGTGATCAATGCTCTTCTTGTTGATCCCTTCTTGACACGCATCAGTCATCCATGATAGATGCTCTTAGCTGATATTTCTGGTCGTGATCTCTTCTTCATGCAACAAATTCCCTTGGCCGATGCAGCTGGTCGATGTTGGTCATCCTTGATCCTTTTTCATCCAAAATGCTCCAATATGTACACAAGTCCTCTCCAATCACCTAAGATGCAAAATATGCACAATATGCAATCCTAAAGGACCTAAATGCAATCCCAACTATACAAAAATGATCATAAACAACGGGTTAAAATGACACAAAACGACACAAAACAAGCACATCAACTCCCCAAAACTTAACCCTTGCTCGTCCTCAAGCTAGGCAAAAGATCAGTAAAGGGAAGAGGGTTGAAAATGAATCGGGAATCAGATCAGTGGGTTAAATGAAAGGCAAGCAAGCAAGTAAACATTAGACAAGCAAGAAAAAGTAACCTGCAACCAGAACTATCAATCTTCCCAGCGTCTAAACACAAATTAAAATGGGACCATCATCACAAAGCTCTATGTTAACAACTACAGAAGGAACTAATCTCAGACTATAACATGTCAACCTAATCCCCACTCATCAACCCTTTAAGAACCTTTGATATTTAAGTGGTTTCAGGTCTCTTTCCCTCTCTTTTCTTTATTGCATATAACTTGGCTCCTTGACACTTTTTCCTTTCTTTTTTCGTTTCTTTTTAAGGTTTTCCTGTTGCAGGTGGATCGTGCACTGGCTTTTCAGAGCTAAACCACCAATCTCCTTACAACAAGCTTCCATGACAGGTTGAGTGAGAACCAACTATTAATGCATGAGGCGCCTGTCCCATCACCATAAGAGTTTGTAACAAGTTGAGCAAACGCTGAATGTGGTAGCATCCAAACCGCTTGTCCCCTTACCATAGACCTCCGTAACAGGTTGAGCGAAAACCGACTATTGTGCAAAAGTTGATCGTCCCCTTATTACGGGAACTAGTAGCAGGTTGAGCCAGAAAGGATTGTGGTAGCATCCCTTTCCCGTCCCCTTACAACTAAATTGGTATTTTATTCATTTTTTTTCTTTTTTCTCGAGAAAGAGAGAGAAGGAACCTTATAACAACAATCACACCCTAGGGAACCTAATAAAGGATTTCAGGCACAATTTAACACTATAGACAATGTCCTTATAAGAAAGACCTAATTTCGAAGACCAAGTGACAATTAAAAAAGAACAACCTAACATGTATCAACTTAGAGCGCGATTCCCACTAAACATGCTTGCTAAAGCTAACCGACATGATTACACAAACCCTGAGGAAAGCCCATCATCCTCAATGATCCCCTATGCACATGATCTAGACTCAATCTTAAAAGAATGAAAAATCTTTTTGGTTTTTGAAAATTTTCGATTTTTTTTTGTTTTTCTTTAAAACTTAACTATCTACAATGCATATGAGACTCAATCAAAGAAAAAAAAAACAGACAAACCATCATTAGCAAAAGGCGGATTCTCCCCAAGCTTAAATCACAAGTCTATGTGTGAGTCTAAGCTCGAAGAAGAAAATCGAAAATAAGATAAGAAAAACGAAAAATGCAATGCTTACAAGGTGAAGGGAGGTNTAGAAGTGAGCACCGATCGAGTTCCCTGTCATATAAAATGTGGGGGACTCGTTGTCAGACTCCGTCTGAGGCGGTGGTGGGATAGCTCTGCGTGGTGGGCGATATACGGGTGTCTGCCTATCGCTACTGGAGGATGATGATGATGAGTTTTCAAGCGAGAGCTTAAGCTTCTTCAATTATTTGGTCAACTTCTTAACCTGCTCAACCAACTTCTGTATCACACGATCTCATAAATAGGCCCAGGAGCCTCTTGCATATGTACATCCTCATGAAAAGTATATGGTCCATGTTGATCAGCTCACAAAGCTTCCAAATGGTAAGGACCGAGAGGGTCATAGAGTGCCTCTGAAGGTGGTTGGAAAAAAATGTTGTGAGAGATGTGGAGTGTGGTGAAGTCGGTATTGGGTAGAAGAATAGTTACCTCTTGTCCAACAATTGTTAGAAACCTGTAAGCGTAAAACGCGACTGCTTGTCCTACTAAAAACTTGCTTAAATAATCAGTCCCTAACTGTTCAAAGATAGCAATCACAATGGTAACAATCATAAAGCGAGTGGCTAAAACAATTTCGATAAAATCTGAGGTATTAAAATCTCTTCATAGAATCACCTAAACCCGAAATAAAGGTTTAATATACTGGCAAGACAGACGCGAATTCTAAAAATAGAGGCAATCATCACCCAAAATCGCATAATAGCAGTTCAAATTTACCGTTCAAAATCGAATGATAATAAAAACATAGCTTAAATCTGATTACAAAATTGAAACAAATTTCTTAAAATAAACCGACTTGCAGTAATCATACAAGTAATATCTAGGCATAAACAATTGCAAGTAATCTTAAAACCGTGAAAATATCCCAATTCCTTCAATACCCGAATTTGCCAAAGAGAGAGAGAGAATTCGATACTTACCTTGCTGAAGGGGTAATGATAGAAATAGGAAATATAGACAGTGAATATCCTGTATCATGTCTATATTTTCGATGCTCACTAACAAGGCAGTCAACTTTATTATCTTTCAATGCATCAATGATGATGACATGGTATGTTGCGTTAGGACCAAAAAATTCATACTTGTGCCCCATAGGGAGTGGTTTGAGTTCAATTTTGGGAGCCTTGAGTTTGCTCCAGTCGTCTTCAATAGTTTGGATTCCTGTGTTAGTTTTGATTTCTTCATCTAAAGTCTTAACATCAAGTTACTTGGGTATGGGGAGTTCTTCAAATTCGGTCCTTCATCTAAAGTTTTATGAGAATCAAGCCGCTTTTGTAACCCCTCTACTTGTGTCCCAAACAATTCATCTTCACGTTGTTCTCCTATAATAGTTTCTTTCAGGGGGGTTTCCCGTTATTATCTCCTCCAAATATTCACTTGCTAACTCATCAATTACCTTAATGCTAACAACCTGGTGGCTAAAATCTGGTTTCTTCATAATGTCTCTCATGTCATATTGTGCACTTGATCCTTGCCAAAATGAAGGTTTATCTTTCCTTTCTTAACATTGATGATAGCTCCAGCTGTTGCTAGGAAAGGTGGTATGAGGATAAGTGGGTCTCTTGATTCCTCCTTCATCTCGAGGATGACAAAATCCGTCAGAATCTATGTCTTCCCTAAGCAAACAGGTAAATCTTCAAATATCTCTATTATGGTTTTAATTGATCTATATGCGAGCACCAACAATATCCCACATTCTTTAAAAACAATGAAACCCAAATTTTTAGCGACAGATAGTGGCATAACGCTCACACTAGCTCCAAGATCGCATAAGCATTTGTTGAAGGTAAAAGGTCCCAGTGAGCAAGGTGTGGTAAACTTCATGATCTCCTAATTTAGTTGGAGCTGGTGAAGTTTGAATGATTGCAGTGCATTCTTTGGTTAACATCACCATGCCCTTCATATCCCTGAGTTTGTTCTTTATGGCATCTTTCAAGAACTTGATATACTAAAGAATGAGCATGAAATCGTCTATTATAGACATAACTACCTGAACTTCTTTTATATGTTCTTCAAATAGGGTTTGGTATTTCTCCATAAGTTTGGTCTTATGAAGCCTAGGAAATGGGAGTTTTGGTTCATAAGGGAGAGGTGTAAAACGTGGGGTCTTAAGTGTATCAGATATATCACTATCCCTTGGCAAGTGAACATTGGTTGCTTCAATTCGCTCTTCTTCTGTGACGTCTTCACAAATTTTTTCCAGAACAACTTTATCCTTTTTCTGGATCGCCTCCCCCCTACTTAGATTCTCATTGTCCACAATGAGAGTTCGAGTGAGTAATGCCTTTCCAAACGAAGTGTTATGGGGGCAACAAAGTCAAGGGTGGGAGGGCTTGGAGAACCAGCTTTGAGGGAATCCGTCTTGAGGTCCAATGTATGCATATGGGAGGCCATTTGCTGAAATTTGTTGTTGAGATTGTTATAAGATTGCGCAACTTTAACATCAATATCCCGCCTCAGATCCCCAAGTTAGAGATTTTGTTGCTCTTGACCAGCAAGTAGCCGTCTAAGCAGACTACCAGTGTCCTCCTCCAAAGGTTTTGATAGGGAAGCATCGAGCAACGTCATATGGGGCGATTTCATACTAGTATGTACGCCTTATGGTGCATTGCCTCGAGTCCATGTTGATAATCTAGCGGGCCTATAAATTGAATTTCCTTCATACGCATATCGGTGGGAGTACCGTGGGTACTGGTATCGACTTGGTGAACCGTCGTCGGTATTGTGTTTATTAACTTGTCGATCTTAGCATTGAGCTCATCAATTTTCTTCTGATAGTGGTTGCTAGGATTTTGGTAGTAATCACCGAATGGGTCATCACAAACAGAACCATATTGACTTTCGCTTAAGGTCAAGGTGTTTATCAGGTTAAGGCCGTCATATATGGCCTACTTAAGAAAGCAACCATTACTTGTTGTATCTAGTACACTGCGACATCGAGGATGGAGGCCGCGGAAAAACATACTTAGGAGACAAGCATTTGAGAATCCGTGATGAGGGCATTGTATTGTATACTCCCGTAATCGTTCCAAAGCATCTTCTAATGTCTCGATATTGAGTTGGGCAAATCTAGATATCTCTTTCCAAATTCTTGCAGTCTTACTGGGTGAGAAAAACTTGGACATGAAAGCACGCTTGCACCCTTGCCATGTCACAATGGAATCCTTAACAAGAATTTTCTGCCAGTGATGGGGGCGTTTGCCCAAAGAAAATGGGAAAATCCTCAGCTTAAGAGCGTCCTCACTTACTCTGTTAAGTTGAACAATATTACAAAGCAATTAAAATCTATCCAGGTGTGCCAATGGATCTTCCATTGGAAAATCATTGCATTTCCTGTCTTCTACCATTGTAATGAATTCTGGCATGATTTGGAAATCCGATGTGTCTATTGGTGGGTCGCTGATTCCCGTGCGCATCACATGCGGAGTGGGTTCATCCTCGATTCCTATAGTGCGAGGTGGTGGTTGAGGGCCATTAGATGCTCCTCTTTCATATTGCTCGTTCCCCATGGTTTACCTGATAAGGTACCTGAAATCAGCAGACAAAGAGCAAAGAAGTTAGTAAGCAGGATAAATCAAAACCTACTCCCAGCTAAACGCAAAGAACTAATTGCTAGTTGAAAATCCCGAATCGGCAATGACCAATTTAATAACATAATCTTTACCCCGACCACTCATATTGACTAGAAGAGTGAAGTAAAGACTGGTTGCTTTGGATGAGGGGTGTGAATATCGAACCAAATCGGGATGTAACTAGTTCAATTAGCCTATGAAGAGTTCAACTAGTCTAGGTAAATTCATAATTGATATTGTCACCAACAATCCTAGGTGAAAACAATTAAAAGAAAACATAAAGTCGATTGCAGTCGGGAAAATAAACAAAGCAAATAAAACTTATTACAATAAAAGAATTATAAGCAAATGGACCAATAGACGATTCAGTGATTAGGTTCAAGAAGGTTGAGCTCATTTCTAACAATTCAAGGTCAATCTTTAGACTAAAAATTCCAAATTTAGATTAATCCACTCTCGTGGCAGAAATCCCTATTGTAAGCTTGCATTCACACAATCTATTAGTTAAATGGATGATTAACAAGCATTAAGATCAATTCTTTTCAACTACTAAATGATCCTAATACAATCTCTTGGAGAGATCCAATTTAGCATGCATTTGGTTGTTCAAGCATTTCATCAAACACCTCTCATGCGACAAATTGCATAACATCTAGAAATAAGGTGATCAGTCCTATTCTAGCACCAAGGATAACAAATGAATGAAGACCATAGCAAATTCAAACCTTAAACAACAACAATCCATTCCCTAATCACCAAACCTTTTTAATCCATTCACTTAGAATGGTGACTACTCACATATCATGGCTAAGGCACACATACCCATAATGGATATATGCCAAAACATGAGTCAAGAACAAAATTAGAAGCTTAAGAAGATAGAAAGAAAGATAACATGAGATTAAACTCTAAATTGCAATCATCATAAACCAAAATTGCCTTAAGAATAAAAATGGATAAAAGTTTTAATGACGGAAGAAAGCTCAAAATGGCCACTATGTTCTTAAGGTTTTTAGTCCAAAACTATATATAGGTCCTTCCAAAAGGGTGAAAAATGGCTAGGTCAACTCATTAAGTCAAGTGTGCTCCAGGACAGGATCGGTCACCCTTGGTCGATGTTGGTGATCGATCATGTTGAGTGTTTCTGGTTCTTGAGCTGCATCGGTCCCCTCTGCTCGATGCTGGTAACTGATGCTCCTCTTGTTGATCCCTTCTTGACACACATCGGTCATCCATGACCATCTTGGCCGATATTGCTGGTCCTGATCTCTTCTTCATGCAACAAACTACCTTGGCCGATGCAGCTGGTCGATGTTGGTCATTCTTGATCCCTTTTGATCTGGAATGCTTCAATATGTGCACCAGTCCTCTCCAATCACCTGAGATGCAAAATTTACACAATATGCAATCCTAAAGGACCTAAATGCAATCCTAACTATATAAAAACGATCCTAAAAAACGGGTTAAAACAACACTAAAACACACACATCACTACCTCGAAATCTGTCGAAGAAGCGACCACTCTTGTACAACACGCCTTTGACGACGAGATAAGACTGACCACCCCGCCGGCCAGACCGAGGAGCGACGCCAACAACAACACCAATACCTCTAACAAGAGACTCCGCGACGACGATCCAATCAAAAAGTAGGAAAGTTGGTACCAAACATCTCACGATGACAATATCAGACGATGGAGAAAACGACCTCGTGAAGGACACATGACAAGTAAAAGAAGATCAACGGCAACAAATTCTTTTAGAGAGAGTATTATGGGTTTTCCTTCTTTTTTGGTCTTGACAATGTAGAGATTTAATTTTGTGCTAGGATGAATAGGCAGAGTCTACTGTCTATAGCACTTTTGCTTTATAACGGCAAAACAACAAACTTTCTCCCTTAGTATTATTATTAGCATAGTTCTGAATTATTTAAAGCTACTATACTTATTATACTACATAACATTTAGACGTGAATCTCTCTTATTGATCGAGGTCGTCCAACAAGTGGCTAGTATTTTCTTAAAGCACTACGACAGTATTTCAAAACGTTATCTTCCAAAACTATCACTGGCTCTAGTGCGTCTGTGTTTACAAGCCGTTTTAAATTTAACGTTGTTAGCAGTAGAGAACATTTATTAATTGTTATAGGAAATAGTATTTCTTTGACATATTGAATTAAATGGTTGCAGAGATTAAAATGTCTTTTATAGTTTGTTATACTGATTTCTAATAGGTATTGATTTCATATATTTTGGATATTATATTTACTCTCTATATGTGAATCGAATCAATATCGGTTTGGTTTTAGTTCGGTAAACTTTGGTTTGTTTCGGGTTTTGGATATTGATGCTTAGACCAAAATATGAAAAAGTTGTTGGGTGTAATTCAGATCGGTTTCTGAATCGCTTACCGTACCCAAATGGAATGAAATCTAACCGAAATCAATAAAAACCGAAAAACCGAGAAATCGACAAAATCGAAAAACCCGAAAAACAACAAAACCCAATTTTATACCATAATAACTAAAAGATACATTTTTCATCCTGCTACTACCGATTAAGGAAATGATTCATTACACAAGTCTTATAATCCTAAATCATTTCATCAATCAAGTACGAGATTTACATTCTGGCAATCAGAATTTCAGATTCAAAAGAAAAAATACTTGATTGAATATCTCTATCTCGGTACCTTCTTTCATCTAAGATTGATTCTCAAACTCTACGAGATGAAAAGAATAATTGTTAGTCATAATTCGGAAAGTACAACAAAAGATAATATATTTCAAGTTTCATAGTTTCATTTACCTTCCTCAAGCTTATCTTGTTCTTCAATATCAACAACCATTTGTGCAAATTGTTGCACTCCCTTCTCTCCGAAAATATGATCCGACTTTATCCACTATTCAATACACATCATCATTTCAATCATATAATGTGCTAGGCAACTTCTATGGGGATCAAGAATCCAACCACTTGTGCTAAATGCAAATTCAGAAGCAACAAAAGAAACTTGCATAACTAGGACAATCTTAGCCAATTCAGATAGTACAAGATACTTAAAACTGTTAACTCGCCATCATGACTAGTTATCGTACTCTGAACCCAATGGATTCACCCTCTAAGTTTCAACATTTTTCCTCAAGTGCATATCTAACTCGATTGTATTAGCATCAAATCTCTCAACATTCACCATCTTGCTGTAAACTAATGCCATTTATTCAACACCAACAAGCATCTCAACATTCACAAAATCATCTTCCTCCTCTACAGTATTGTGTCCCATACCTCCACTCTGAGAATTTGTACCAGCCTGAGAGGTTGTTGCTGAAAAACATGTAGATTTGACAGTCCTACTACTATATTCCTCAAACAACCTAGTCATGACACTATAACATGAATCATGGTGTTCCTTAGACCGTGCATAACCTTTCCCATATAGCATATCAAAAAAGAGAGAAGCAAATTTCATCTTATTCCTAGGATCAAACACGCCAGCAATGATCAAAAGCCTATTGATGTTTTCCAAACCATCCCAATATTTATAAAATTTATCTCTCATTGTTTCAGCTCTCACACTCAATTCCAGATCATAACTAACACTAAGTACATCCAAATGTCTATCAATATCACAAATTTCATTGTAGACTTTATGCGAGCACACTTCAGTAGATGTTGAACCAACAAGGGTAGATTTATAAAACACTATTAGAACCTAAAGTAGTCTATCAACCTTATCCCATTTATAACTAACAGGCAGTCCAACCCTTGATCTACCATTATCTAACCCTAGAAATAATCATTGTAACGTTTGTCTTCTGTTTGCATTCTATCATATCCAACCCTAAACTTAAGCGGTCTACTTTACATCAGAAATGTGGAGTTCCACCTACTTTTCATATCTAGTGACATATCCTTCCTTCATGATCGAACCGACTTGAAGATATCTAGAGCTTGGCCATAGTGAGGCTTAAAGCCCCAAGCTTGGATCTTGGATCTTGGATCTAGGGAACTCCAATGACAGTGAGACTTTTTGTTGGCTTCTTATGGATGAAATGAAGCTAAATGAATGCGGCTTGGTCGATGGAAATCGAGTATGGGATGAGGCTGGTCGACGGGCAGTGATACACCCTTGGGTGCGAAGGAGAGGATCGACTTGGAGAGTAACGACGTGGGTCGCCGTGGAGACCGCAACCCGGAGCTATAACTCTCTGATGGCATGAGCTATGAACTTGAAAATCTGGATCTAATCTTATTTGGGGTCTTAGAGGGTGTACACAAAAGATGGTACAAGAGAAGACTTGATCTGGTCGAGGGTTTGCAGTGGGTGTTGGTACGAACGGTGGCGTCATGGCAAGGAGAGTGATTTTCTTCCCTTTGTGCTCAAAGGAGTACTTGTTGGTGAAACCATCATGCACAACCCGTCTATCGAACTGCCAAGGTCTTCCTAAGAGGATGTGTCTAGCCTCCATTGCCAAAACATCACAAAGGATCTCATCATCATACTTTCCTATGGCAATTGGGACATTAACTTGATGAATGACCTTCAATTCTCCATCGACATTAAGCCATTACAACTTGTAAGGCTTCAGGTGCTTTTTCATTTCTAAGCCAAACTTCTTTACCATGGTGGTGCTAGCCATATTATTACAGTTACCTCCGTCTATAATGAGGCTACACACTCTCCTGATCACAAAACATCGAGTGTGAAACAAGTTGTCTCTTTGCTCATCTTCCTTTTCCTTAGAAATTACGTTCAAAACTCTTCTAGCAACCAAGAGTTCTCCTTGGGCAGCTTCCTCTTCACATTCCTCTGGTATGTTCTCTTCTACTTCTTCTTCTTGAACCATCTGCTCATCCTCTGAGATGTATTCTCCATCATCAAGAAGTATAATGACTCTCTTGTTGGTGCACTCATTAGCATAGTGCCCTCGGCCTTGACACTTGAAGCGCTTCATATCTCTGGCCCTTGTAGGATTGGCTATGCTCTTGCCTTTATCCTTGAAAGCATTAGGTTGCTCCTTAATACCTTCCTTAATGACTGGGGTAAAGGTCTTCTTAGTCATTTCCCATTCCTTAACATATTGCGGCTTGTTATCTTTAGCATATTGGGGTTTGAATGGGGCCTTTCCTCTCCTCTTAATCTATTGCTTAATCATCACAGCATTGTGAAACATCTCCTCTAGTTCCACATAATGTTGCAACTCCAAATGGTCTTGTATGTCTCGGTTCAATCCACCAAGAAATCGAGCCCTAGTTGCTTCTCTATCTTCTCTTAGGTCTGCTCTTAGGAGGAGCATCTCCATCTCTTGCAAGTACTCTTCTACGAACTTATATCCTTGGGTCAGCTTCCTTAATCTCTAGTGAAGGTCTCAGTGATGGTGGTTTCGAACAAATCTCTTTCTCATAACCGTCTTCAACTCATTCCAAGTTTCTATAAGCTGCTCTCCATTTATTCTCCGTGAGGTGACTAACTGATCCCACCAACTAAGGGCATAGTCAATGAATTCAGTAGTACCCATTCTCACCTTTTTGATCTCCGATTACCATCTACACTCTAACACGAGCTCTATCTTTTTCTCCCATTCAAGATAGGCATTCAGATCACTCTTTCCTTGAAATGGGGGAATCTTGAGCTTAAGCTCTTCTATGCAGTCTTGCTTTGGCTCTCTATGGTAAGGTCATTGGGAAGCTTGACTTGTATGGTCAGAATATTTATCTTCATCTTCTTGGTACCTCAGATACACATGTCTTTGCCTTGGCTCCCTTGGAGCTCTTCTCGGCTCTCTTCTTTGTTCCGGAGGGTCAAAGTGACATTCTTCTTCATAGTGTCTCCTATTCTGAGCCCACTCCTCTTGTTTCCTTGTGTGAGGTCCTCTATCTGGTCTCCATGGCCTTATCCTTTGGGGATATTGATCATCTTCTTCATCCGGATAAGGATCTTGGGCTTGTGGTCGTATAGGAGGAGGGGGAGTGACTTGAACCGGAGCCGCTTGGGCCTGAGGAGGAGGAATCATAGTTTTCCTCAATTCTACAAATTTGTCTTCAATCAGCTTCATTAGGGCGGTTGTGGGATCTCGGGCCGGTTGTTGAAGATTTGTCGGAGGGTCGGCCATTGACTCAGCCGGAGAAGCAGCCGTCATAGTTGGTGGAGGGGGTAATTGTGGAGGAGGATTCAGTCTTGGCTGATTGCCTTGAGAGGCATGGGTGTGATAATTGTAAGGCGTCGTGGCTTGCAAGTTAGGTGTATGGAGATTTTTAATTAGCCTTGGGTCATAATCATGGGACCACAAGGTACAACCATGATGATTTTGTCTTTTACAACCCTTGCCTCCTTTTCTAATTTTCTTCTCTTTATTTTGTAGGGCATGGGTTGGTTTTGTCTCCTTTTGTATAGTCGGGTGACGCGAGCCGGCTGACGTTGCTGACGGCGAGTGGGCACACGCGGTCTCAATAGTACGGTACAGACGAAGACCAAATCCAAAGCTTGTTGAGATTTCCAAAATTTTGAATTTTTCGGATCGATCAAAATGCGTACTTTCTCCTACCAAAACAAGCAAACAACACAATTAAATCCTTTGGTTGATCAAACCCACAAAAATATCAAGAACACGTTCAAACGAGACTTACTGAAAAAAAGTTGTAATCTTTAGCAAAGGCAAACAAAGAAATCCGATTCTACTTAAGAAAAATGGAAACTTTTTATGGTTTTCTTGAGTCTTGTAACAATCTAAACACAAACTCACTAGTTGAAGAAACACCACGAAAGTTCAAATCATTTTTAGATTTTGGTTCAAGAACATGCAAGATCTAAGCGTTTTAACCCTAAAGATTCAAACTTTTTAGCAAGAAACGTAAAAATCTAAGCTTTAGGCTTAAGAGTGAGGAAAAGAAACTCCCTGAAGTACGACGAGTCTCTCCAAGGGATCTGATACCACGTGATACACCCTTGGGTGCGAAGGAGAAGACCGACTTGGAGAGTAACGACGTAGGTCGCCGTGGAGGCCGCGGCCAAGAGCTATAACTCTCTGATGGTGTGAGCTATGGACTTGAAACTCTGGATCTACTCTTCTTTGGGGTTTTAGAGGTCAAACACAAAAGATGGTACAAGAGAAGTCTTGATCTGGTCGAGGGTTTGCGGTGGGTGATGGTACGGAAGGTGGTGCGCACGAGAGTCGGCGATGGGGCGTACGATGAGACGACTTGGTGAGAAATGATGAGAATGAAAAAGAAATGAAAAAGGGGAAATGAGGAGGACCACTAGAGCTATGGAGAGACTCTTAATACACCTTAACCTAAGATATTACACATTTAGGCCTTGAGATATTACGCACTCAAGAAATGAACTACCATGAGAAAACTCTCGGTTTTTTATTCAAAGATGATAGTTAAGAGGAATGAGTCTTTACAAAAGAGTTTAAATACTTAACAAAGGAAGGAAGCCCTAAATCACTTGAGCCAAAACACATAGTAACATGATAAGCTAAGGATAGAACCAAGGACACATTCTAACGGTCATATTCGTTTGAAATGATCCTTGGTGCGGTCTCAGGAGAGGTTTATTGTGCAATGGGCCTCATTAAACCTTTGTGTGTATACCACTTGGGAAAAACCTTACCGAAGGAAGAGTACCCCGAGACCTCAAAGAACCATCTTAAGCACTTGAAGACAAGATGAGGAAGTTGCATGGGTTTAGCTCTTCCTCATTCTTCAAGTGGTAATAATGAACCTCCAACTTTTCCAAGGTCTTCATCAAGCTCCAACTAGCCTTCTTGCTTGTGCTCGTGTAATGGGACCGGTTGGATCTTGGAGAGAAGTCTCTTCTAGCTTGGTCTCGGCTTCCGTGCTTCCCCAAGCGTGTATCAGGGAGTGAAGGTGAGAGACAAACGTACGGTACGACGACAAGAGGGCTTCGACGGTTGGGGATGGGTGCGGGCGACGGATGAGAAGACACTCAAACAAAGGGCGGATCGAAGAGAGACCACAAGGGGATTGAAAGACCTTGATATACTCTCAATGATTTCTTAGATATGACACACTAAGAAATCCATAAATGATATGACACACTTTTAGGATTTGAACTTCCATGAAGAAAAAGTTTCTCATTGATTTTAAAATGAAAGTTAAAAATGCCAAAAGTGGCACCCAAAGGTTTAAATAGTATGACTTCTAAAAGAAGCAAAACCCTAAAAAGGAAGGAGTTTTAAA
>OVAO01001296.1:0-15660 GCA_900406285.1 Biscutella auriculata
ATCCTACTTAGAAAATATTAAAAACAAATGTTAAATATAATTTTAATTTAAAAAAAATAAAAATAATTATAAAAATCAAATATGTTACAATTTGATTTATCATTTACAACAAGATCCTAATTTATCTTTTTTAAAAATTTCACAATATTCAATTTATTTTTTTTGTTCAATATATAGTATAATTACTATAATTTAAATATAATTTTTAGTATATGATAATTATGTTCTACATAATTTTTCCTTCTCATATATATTAACTACAATAATTTAAATATAAGTTTTGGTATTGGATTTATGTACATATATAAATCTAATAAATATAACAATAAAACAAATTATATTAATATTGAATTTTCTTTTAGCATAAATATGTTTTTAAACAATTTTTTCAAAAAAATCATTTAAAATTTTATCTTCAATAAAATGGTCTCACGGTTTAATCAACAGGTAAAATCATGATCCATAAACCAAAGCATTATAAAATTAAATAAATTTAATTAAATAAATTTACAGAAAAATATTTAGTATTATTTATTAATCGCACATTTTATTTTAAATATAGTTCTCTGTAAAATTAAAATGTCGTAACATTATCGTTTAAAAATACATCATAAATTATACATATCTATTTTTGTCAACACATACCTATTGTGGAAAAATACAAAATATACACATATTTTATCCAATACATAGTATAATTTCAAAAATTGACGTATAAGTTTTAGTATATAATAATTCTGTTATATATAATTCTATCTTCTTATATATATTTTACATCTCTATAAGTTTATTTTAGCATCACGAATATAAACTGTTATATAACTTTTTCTCTAGATAAATCTAAACACAAGTACAATAATATTTAATATTTCAAAAAGTATATAAAATCAAATCAATTTCGAAATTACCTAAATGCAGTATAATAAAATTTAAATAAATATAAAATGAAATTTATCATACAATTTTTTTCAAGATATATATAAATCTAAGAAATATATAATAACAAATAAAGATTATCTTCCTAACCAATAAATATATAAAGTTTCAGTTTGAAATTTTCAAGATAAATATAATAAACTATAATTCGAGGTTTTCTTTTTACAAAATTTTTGTACATATAAATCTAATAAATATAACAATAAATCAAATTATATTAATATTGGATTTATGTTTTTAGCTAGAAATATGTTTTTAAACAACTTTTATCAAAAAATATTTAAAAATTTTTATCTTCAATATAATGGTCAAACGAGTTAGTGAACGGGTAAAATTTTGATCCAAATTCAATATATAGTAATATTATTATTCTATTTTAAATAAACATTATTAATATTTATTAATCATAAATTTAAATTTTAAATATAATACTGTAACATTATAATTTAAAAATACATCACTCCGTATATCATGCGGGTAAAATTCTAGTAGCAAATCAATGATGACACCATCTTTATCTTTTTTAATAGGAAAAAATAAGTAATCCCACGGTTGATATTTACTTATTTTAGATGATGTCATGTTTTTATTAGAAGAATCAAAAGGTCAGAGTTTATTGATTAAAAGAAAACTATTTTCAGTGGCTATCTAACAAAAGGTTGTGTCTCAAACAATTAAATAAAAGGTTAAGATCTTTTCATAGTTGTTTTTTTAATACTGATAATTTGCAAATTATTGTAACAACATGTGACTTTTGAAAAAATTACTCATGTCTTTCAAACTTATAAATAACTCAAATTTTTTACTTTGTCTAATCTCTTACGATGGTGTACTCCTCAATTCTCTCGGACATTTCCATATATTGCCTTTGGTAATGGAATAAAAGTAATGGAATAAAAGTAAGTTATTTTATTAAACTTTTATTTATTTATTTTTTCCTATTATTACTAGTCATATATCTTCTTCGTTCTATCATCATCATATTTTTATTTAAAATTATAAATAAAATAAAAAGAGTTTAGACTTTTGTAGACGATATGATTGAATTTAGAATTGTTTTTATAGAAGATATGTTTTCCGCTTTTAGATATGTTTAATTTATTAAAAAAGTATGTTATATATACGAAACCCCAGCAATTTTAGTTTTTGGTTAGTATATATGTAGTTAAATATTTAGGAGAATTATTAGTAACAATACTTATATGTATTCTTAAATCAATGTTATGTTTCTTTTAAGAAAATAATAAGGAATTATTTTTATTTTATTAATATTGTGACTTCTAATAATCGAATATATATCTCATAAATAATTAATGTATTAAAGTAGTTGTTGTGTACTAGGATAATTATAATATGTGTCATTTATATATTTACTAACTAATTAAATTAAATAATAAAAATTTGATATCTAATTATATCATAATAATTATGTTAAACAATGATTCACTCATAAAATAATATTTAAATTTATTTTAGACTTTTATTATTTATTTTTAAAAACATTATCAACCAATAAGATTAAATAATAAATATTTAATTGTAAATATATAATTAAAATAAATGACTAAAAGTTTACAAACTAAAATATTATAAATATATATCTCACGCATGTCAAAAATCTAGTAGAACTATATTTATAAATAAAAAATGTTTTTTCTTTTCATAGTCCAAATTTTTAATATTGTATTTGTTGAATTCTAAATTGTTTACTATATCATGTTATATAAAAATTATTATGTTATATTCAATTTGAAAACAATGGTTGATTTTATAGATTTTTTGAATATTTAACATCAAGTCTCTAATTAAAATGAACCTAATAACAATTATCTATTTTAGATTTCTCAAAAAATTGTTTTTAATTGAGTTAATTTGTAAAACCGTATATTCCTTACTTTTTATGCAAAATAAAATATCGTGTTTTTTTGTCAACTAATGATGACATCAATGAAATTATAGTTTCTTTTTTTCTTCACATCTGGTTGGTCACATTGGTTTATTGCGAGGAATTTAAGAATTGGGAAACGAGTGGCCCATAGTGGTAAATCGAGGTCACGACGAGGTTTCGGGATTTCGGGAGAAAGGGGAAAATTTCAAGGACCTCAAGCCAAGGAAATAGTCTCATTGAACACCAAGATAACTCGAGATGACAGGCGAAGTGGTAGTGGGGATCGAGAAAGATGGGAGGCTCGGAGGAATGTTTTACTAGAGTGCCTAGGGGTCAACCGTGATACCGCTACTGCTTTCTTCATAATGCAGTGGGGGGGGGGGAATTCTCTCTCTGCCGGACTAGTGCTAGAGGAGACTGACCAGTCGACGAACATATCTAGGACAGCGATTTAGATGGACTTAAAAATCATGAGCTGGAACTGTCAAGGAATGGGAATCAATGGACTTTAAACTATCTCCGGGAACTCTGGCGCAAGCACCATCCAAACATTATTTTCCTCATGGAGACAAAAAAACCTAGAGCTTTTGTACAAGACTGGCAAGCTCACTTGGGATATGACTGCCTCACGACAGTGGAACCGAGAGGAGCTAGTGGGGGGCTGACATTACTCTATCACAGTCGCACTCAGGGGACAATCTTGTTGGAGAATGATAGAGTGATCGATTTGGAGGTGAGGCTCCAAAGGAGGACCATAAACCTGACCTTCATATACGGGGATCCAGTACAACGGTTAAGACCCCAAGTCTGGGAGAGGATTCTCCGGTTGAACAGCGGGAGAGGGGGACCTTGGTTTCTTATAGGGGATTTCAACGAGATTAGGGGCAACAATGAGAAACAGGGTGGCATCCTGCGTACCTCAAGCTCGTTCCGACCATTTAATGACATGATCAACGTATGCGGTTTGTCGGAGTTCCCTAGTTTAGGGAACCAGCTGTCATGGCGGGGTAATAGGAGCTCCTGTGTGGTTCGTTGCCGTTTAGACTGAGCTCTGGCGAATGCGGAGCTGCATGGTTTATACGCAGTGTCGTACACGGAATATTTGGACATGATCGGGTCAGATCATAGATCGGTCCTGGCAGTGTTGAGACGAAGACGGTACTCAAGCCAACGACAATTCAAGTTTGACAAGGGATGGTTAGGGAAAGAGGGCCTGATGAAGGCCATAGAGGCGGGGTGGATGGATGGGGAAAATGCAGGTAGCTTCGTTGACAAAGTGATGAACTGTCGCCGTGCGATTTCCCGATGGAGGAAACATACGCAGGCGGGAGAGCGACGTCAGCCGGAGGATCTACAACGGGAACTGGCCCGGGCACAGAGTGACAATGGCACGACGAGGGAGGAGCTATGGGAGATAACCAGGAAAGTCAAAAAACCATATAGGGATGAAGAGCTTTTCTGGAAGCAGAAGAGTCAGAATCAATGGCTAAAGGAAGGTGACCATAACTCCAAGTTTTTCCACGCCCTGACGAAGCAGAGATGTGCTACGAATCAGATTGATGGGATACATGACTCAGGGGAATATGGGTAGAGACAGAAGAGGGGATAGAGCGAGTTGCGGTGTCATACTTCGAGGAGATATTCACGACGTCGGATCCCCGAGACATAGAGGTGGCTTTACACAACGTACAACCGGTAGTGTCCAGGGAGATGAACGAGGAGTTGACGAGGCTGGCTACTGAACAGGAAGTGAAAGAAGCTCTGTTCATGATGCACCTGGAGAAAGCACCAGGGCCGGATGGAATGACGGCACTGTTCTTCCAGAAAGCATGAGCGATCATAAGGGGAGACGTATTGGGTTTGGTCAATGGGTTCCTGACGACAAGAGATTTGGACCAGAGATTAAATGAGACCATTATTTGTCTGATACTAAAAAAGCAGAGGCCCACCCAGATGCCAAACTTGAGACCGATCAACCTGTGTAACGTGGGATATAAGATCGTCTTGAAAGTCTTATGCCAACGGTTGAAGAAGATTCTATCTGGGATGATCTCAGAGACACAATCCGCCTTTGTGCCGGGGAGACTCATTTCAGACAATATATTGATTGCACAAGAGATGTTCCATGGTCTGCGTACAAATAAATCTTGCAAGGGTAGATTCATGGCGGTAAAGACTGATATGAGTAAGGCCTACGATAGGTTAGAATGGATGTTTGTGGAAAAATTACTCAACAAGATGGGATTTGGGGAGATCTGGGTGGATAGGATAAGGACATGTATCTCCACTGTCCACTATAGAGTCCTTTTGAATGGGAGCCCAAAGGGACATCTGAAGTTGGGAAGAGGCCTACGTCAGGGTGACCCCCTCTCTTCCTATCTATTCATCCTGTGCACGGCAAGCGCTGATCGCGAATATCCGAGAGGCCGAACAGGGGAAGTGGTTAACGGGGATTAGAGTGGCCAGGGCGGCGCCTCCTGTGACCCACCTCCTTTTTGCAGATGACAGTTTATTTTTCTGCAAGCCGACAATGGTAGAGAGTGGGACACTTTTTGGGATTTTATCGGAGTACGAGAATGCCTCTGGTCAGAGGATAAACTTCTCTAAGTCATCTATTCAGTTTGGCCATGACAGCCGAGCCACGAACGAAGAGGTGATCAGGAGTCTGACAGGGATTACTGGGGTGGGTGGGATTGGAACTTATTTGGGCTTACCTGAGAGTCTGGGCGGGCCAAAGACCAGAATTTTAAGCTATATCCAGGATCGACTGAACGGCAAGATTGAGGCCTGGTCGACGCGGTTCCTCTCGAAAGGGGGGGAGGGAGGTACTAATCAAATCGGTGGCATCCGCCCTGCCCACTTATGTGATGACATGCTTTCGCCTCCCCAAACGGGTGACAAAGGACTTGACGAGGGCGGTTGCCAGATTCTAGTGGGGGGGGGGGGGGGGAAGTAGGAATTTACCGCTTCACTATTGACAAATGAAGGACAAAACGCTACAAGTATCAATGTAGTATAGTTGGATTGTGACCCGGGGTTTATCGGACCAAAATCGGGGGTTGATTACTCACTAAATCTATAGAGAGACTACTAAGTTTTGGTTGACAATATGCATTGTTTGTCACCAACAAAAACCATACTAATAATTGCAAATGATTATCAATCAACTTTAACACAAAAGTAACACAAACAATGATCAATATGATAATATTATAAAAGAGAAACTTAGCAATTGGAATGACAATCGATTTCAGGTGACGTTGGAATTGATCAAGCAACTCATTTCTATCATATAAATGCTAATCCTTAGTCTAGGATCTACCTAAGATAGATTAACCCAATCCCTTGGTGAAAATCCCTTTACTAATTGCAAGAGTGAACAATCCTTTGACTAAACCCACAATTAGCAAGCAATAAACACTAGCCCATACAACTACTAAACAACATTAGCACAATTTCTTGGTTAAGTCTCATTTAGCACACATTTAGTTCATTCAAGCATTTTCACAAACACCTTCCGGGCGGAAAAACACTAAGCATCAAGATCAAGTTAGCTACTCTTAATCAAGCATTAAGTTCACTAAACATATGAAGATCAATGGCATATAAACCCTAAGCAACTCAATCTCAACCTCAATCACCCTAATCTACCATTCCAATCACCTAATAGACAACTACTCACTCATAACTTTTGCAACAAAAAACATGAAAGAAATGGAACTAAACATGATTAACAAAGGAGATTAAGAGAAATCTTAAACAAAATAAACAAGTTCTTACTAAGATTTCCAAGATTCAACAAGAGTATTCAAAAACAAGAGAGAAAAACTTAAGAGAAATTGGTTTTTGAGAGCTCATATATGTTCTCTCCAAATAGTAAAGTTGTCCTACAAAACAGCCTTGCTGGAGCATCTGGACCGGTCACCTAGACCGGTCCGCTTCATTTTGTCTTCACCGGTATGGGTCTTCGTGATCATGGACCGGTCAGTGGTTGACCTATCCACACCCCGGAATGAGCCTCGAGGTTTCTGGATCGGACTAGAAGGGGAGAGAGATGATCGATCCAAGAGCAGCGGATGGCGTACCGGTCTGTGGATCGACGAAGCCAGACCGGTACATGTTGAGCGAATAAGGGCCCGGTCTTCGCACCGGGGTGGGTAATCGATCCAGGTTCATCGAGAGGGAGACCGGTCTGCGAGAGGAAGACAGGTCTGCGTACCGGTCAAGGCAGACCGGTACGGGTCTCCGAAAATCAGCAAATACTTCATGAAATACGCTAAAATGCTCCAATTGACTCCGAATTCCGCTTGAGTAGGTTCCACACCTGAAACATGAAAAAGGCATGCAATGCACCCTAATAGACTCTAAATGCAACATAAACTAACAATAAACGAATGAAATTAATCTAATAACCGACTAAAAACAAGGTATATCAACTCCCCCAAACTTATCTTTTGCTTGCCCTCAAGCAAACAAGTTCAAAGCAAGGAGAAGAGGTTTGAAAAACAAGAGTCTAGCATCCTAAAGTCGTCGATGAGAGCGTTTTTGATATAGCAGGACTACTCATCTCATCCTTTTCACAATCTCACTATCTGTTATCATATAACTATGCCAAGTCTATCATCCTAACCAATCAATCTTGCCTTCCTACATTCAATTAAAAGATGGTAAAACATGATCAAGGAAACACAAAGAATTCAATCGGTTCGACACAAAAGGGATTTTCCAATGTTCAAGAGGGGGTTCCACACAATGCATGAAGGTTGATCGAAACAAGGTCTCTCTCACGGAGTGAAAGAGTCATAGTAAAACCGGGAAAGACAAAGAGCAAATAGGGGGATCCAATCGTTGAAACATCCATATAAACCCCAAGAATTGCACCTAAATCTACCCAAGTTCTACTCTCCTTTTATTCAACTCATCCTCATTCATCCTCCATTCCAAAGAGATTTTTCATTCTTTCTTTTCTACTTCATCTTTTGCTTTTGTTTCCAAGGCTTTCTTTCTTCTTTCTTTGGGTTTTCCTTGATTGGTTTTTCTTCTTTTCTTTCCTAGCCTTTTCCTTACTTAGGAGCATCTTTCTTTCTTGTTTATTGATCAATCACTTCATTGCCTTCTCTTGCTTTCTTCTTTCTTTACAACCCTTTTTCCTTCTTCATTTCATTTCTTTTCTTCCTTTCAAGTATCAAACTCATCATCATGAGGCAAATTCTACCCTTAACCCATGTTGATCAAGAACTAGAACTACCCAAGCTCATATCATATCTTCCAACCCTCAAATCATCCTAAGCTACCCAATATGGATGTTCCTTTGATGGCGCTCTCTATACTTTCGAGTTTTTACAAACCGCAATCACTAAATATTAGAACAAAGAGAGCTTACAAAGTGTTTAGGCTAGGGGAAGCAAAGGGTGAGAGGGCATCATTCTTAAGATGAGAATGACCGAATTTAGCCTAATGTGTTTCGGTTAAGAGGCTTAAATTCGCTTGAAAATCAAGAAAAATGGACTTAGCTTTTTAAACATCAAGATTGATTGCATATAAACTTCAAGACTTTTTGAAACTACTAAGACCAAAATCGATGATCTAGAGTGAAGGATGCTAAACTCTCTTTTGAAAACCGATTTATGAATGCAATCTGTGTGAGACTCGATCCTAATCTAAATGCAATGTAATCTTATATGTAAAAACCCGATTGAAATCGAATGAAAAATGAAAAATTTTCGGATATTTACAATGCAAAAAGGACTCAATAAAAGGAAAACAAAACAAAACAAATCACATTAGCAAACAAGGTGTTCCTCCCCCAAACTTAAATCACACTGTCTCGGTGTAGTCTAAGTAAGAAGAAGAAACCAAAAGGCAAAAGAAACAAAGAAAAATGCATATAAACAAAGGAACTGGAGGCTTCTGCGAAACTAGTCGAACGCCGCGAATAAGTGAAAGCTGGGTCGAAGACATGAGTACTGCCTTCGCCAGAACATGAGGTCCGTCTAGTGATGAGGTTAACAAGCTGCTTGAATATGTCCTCATAAATCTCATCCTTCCTCTTTGCTTTCCAGAAGCTGCTTCGTTTCCCGACGCGCTTTCTTTACTTGCTCTACCGTTGCTCTCACCACTCTATCAAAAAACTTGAGTCAGCGCCCTTTCTTGTTGTTCTCTCTGACCAACTCCCAAATATGTCCTGGCTCAGAGGGGACAGCTAGCGGCTCCGTGTAGTACCGAGCACTTCCATAGATGTTGCTCGGTGGGCTCGCCTCGTAGTCGTACATGAGAGCATCAGGAGGGGCTGTAGAGGTGAAACCGGCGGAAGTGTAAGACCGAGAAGGGCCCGATCGTTCCTGACCAGGAATGTAGAGC
Source organism: Biscutella auriculata (assembly GCA_900406285.1). Classification (NCBI taxonomy): domain Eukaryota; kingdom Viridiplantae; phylum Streptophyta; class Magnoliopsida; order Brassicales; family Brassicaceae; genus Biscutella; species Biscutella auriculata. The sequence continues at coordinate 9,185 of OVAO01001296.1, forward strand.
TCGGCTTCAAGGATGTTGAACTCGATGTTGGCAGGTGATTCACTCAGGTCCATGAATCGGGCGTTGGGTAGCATGATACTTTGAAGCTCTCCTTTCTCAAACATGAAGGAATAGATCGGTCTCGCGCTATGCATCTTGGTCACGATATGAGCCTTCCTAAGATAGGTCATATACAAATACTTCGGGTCCATGCCATCAGACTCATCAAGCGGAGCTGCTACATGCCGGAAGATAGAAGTCAAGAACCCGCCCACAGTGATCTGAGGTGTTGCGTCCGTCATATGGCACAACCGCATCTGCATCTCCAACAGCTCATAGCAAAATATCATCACAATGCTGGGCCGACGGTCTTCCAAATACTAGAATGCGTCCAGAGCATCCAAAACCTCTCGGAGAATAGGACCCACTCCAAGCCTCAGAAAATGCAGCTCATCCAACTGAATCTCTCCGGTCTCACGCCTAGCATAAAAGTGTGTGCTAGGATCTTCTGAATATACCGGGCAGCAGGGTGACGGAGACAAGCAGCCTTGGTCTTCCCGGGTCGATAAGGTCCACGTCCCATATGATCAATGATGAAGTCGTTATGATCGGGACAATCCTCAAAGTCGGGTCTTCCTTCCAGCAGGAAGTCATATATCTCTTCAATCTCCCGAAAGGACACCATCTAGACACGCTGGTTCATATCAGAAAACCAGAGAAAACCTCCTCTGAAACCGTCTTCGCTACCCCCTAGAGTACTATACAACTCAAGTGAGGCCAAAAACCAGCAAGTCATCTCCTTGTAGGCAACCTTCTTCATGCCCATAATGCTCGCAATACCCATATCGCCCAACAGCGCATAATTGGGAGCAAACGTCCCCAATTGGTCCAAAGCAATAGGATGCGGGAAGGTGGTTCCCACAAAACTGTAACTCATGAAGAGTTTAACCATTTCATCGGGAGATGGCTTCTGAATCTTCTCGAGGGCTTTTGCAATCCTCTTCAAACGGGCCTCTCGAGATCGGTTGGTCTCATCAGGATGACCCATATCCTCATGCTCAGCGATGTACGCTCGATGAGAGGTCTCGCCTCTGCTCCACAACCGGACAGCTCCATCAACGTTCAACTCGGGAAGCGTATAGTCGGTGTTGGAATTCCGGGCTCCTCTCTTTTTCTTCGTTGGGCCAGCACCCGAAGAAGCCGGTCTCTTTTCTTTATCGGCTCCGATTGGCTTTGTTCTTCCCATGATGATCTGCACATGGGGAAATAAATCAAGTTAAGAACGAGAATTCTATACTCCAAATAAGCAGTCAAGCAATACTCATATCAAGCAACGGGAGTATGAATACGGTATAAGAAACAAAAGCAATCTGCAAAAACCATAACAAAGAGAAAACTCGATATCTAACGTGATAAACGTCAAAGCTCATGATCATCTCAATCAAAAATTGCAAGTCTCAATTAGATTTGGTTCTCAACCTATTATAATACAAGTTTATAGACTATTGCAATCCCAAACAACAATCATATATCGAAAATTTCAATCCAAATCGATAGGAAATGAGAGTTCTCGACCCGAAAATACCCAAATCATAGGTTGGTATGAAATTTAGAGGCAATATGGGCATGCAACAATAGAAATCCATACAAACCATTCACACAATCAATTAAGAGCAATGCAATCACAAATCTACTCAAGAACAAGAAGGTTCCATCAATGGAGTTCTAGTGAGAAAAAGTGAAGCAAAAATTGTTAAATGGAGTGGATTATCTTGTTGGAATGATGATTGGATTGAAGAATCGAATAGGAAATGAAAACTAAAGAGTCTGGAGTTTGATTTGAGAGAAATCGAGTGGAAAATGAGAAAAATCGAAGCAAAAATGGAGGTTTTTGGGAAAAAAATCGCGTGTGTGTAGTGGAGAAGAAGAAGAAGGGGGAAAAATCTCGAATTTAAAACCCGATTTCGTCACCTTGTACCGGTATGGGCTGACTGGTACGCTCACCGGTCCACGATTCGCAAGGACTGGACCGGTCAAGACAGACCGGTCCACACACCAGTGCAATGTCCGCAACTTCTAGCCCGAGCAAGCCAAACCGGTCCAGCAACCAGTCCGCAATCCGCGAAGTCCATACCGGTCTAGGATGACCGGTACGCTTGACCGGTATAAGCACCCATGAATTTCCGTGGGGCTGTACTAGTGTATACTAACCGGTCCATTGACCAATCCAGTCACACCGGGTTCCCGAATCAACGCTTCAATGGTTCTTCTTCTACCCGTTTGATCCTTGATGAATACCGACCTTAGATTCGGTAGAGTTTGACCGTTGAGCGGCCTAGATATCTGAATTACCTGCAAGAAATTCAAACGCAACTTCCAAAACGAAATAATTCCAAAAATCTCCAAAAAGATCAAACTTAAGTTCAAGTGAAAGAAAAAGCCGAAAATAACGCAATATATACAAAGGATAATCTTGGAACTTCCTCCCAAGTGAGCTTGGTTTAAGTCTCTAGCTTGACTTAGTCTTTCCTTTCTCATGGGTTGATGTTTCTTTCGAGCTCCCAAATCCGTCTCCGAAGCTCATTCATCTCGGTTTCATGGTCATGACGCTCTTGATTCAATAGGTCTCTTACGCTACATTCCTCTGTTTCAATGTCCGAACGGTCTCTTGCATGACGTCTTGTGTGGTCTTCTAGAGTAGTCCAGAGCAAGCGGACTTCACGTTCTAACTCAACGATGCGTTCCATAGTGACTAACCGAGCCGGCATTCCGTCACCAGAGTATCTTGGTTGCCTTAACTCCCTATGCATCGGGTGTTGCTCATCATAGGGTAGATGTTCAGGAGAATAGGAGGTCAAATTACAAATCTTGTTCAAAACCAATCTACCGGAGGAGAAATGGATCTCGGCCTCGACATCACTCAAAAATGGTCGGCCCAACGTGAGTAGGTTCCCTCCAACAACCGGTTCTTCAAAGATGTGGAAGTCGGTAAGCACCATTCCATCATGTACTCGAATTCCAACATTGAAAATTATCCCTATGGGTTGAAGTCTCGGGCCCTCGAACTCGGTGAGATCCCAAATAGGCGGATCTCGGACCGCAAACCCCATATAATGTGCAAGAGACGCCGTCATTACGTTCACCACTAATCTTGAATCACATAAGACGTCTTTGTACTCGAATCCGACAATCCCAACGTCGAATTTGTACCTTCCCCTATCCAACTTCTTTTCTTCTACGGGAACCCCTTCGGGTACCTCTTCGATCTCGAGTTCACCGAACCGTGGCACTATGGGATCTTGTTCTTCATCGCCCAACACAAATACGCTAGCCTTTTCTTTTCTTTCATTATCCAACGCTCTTATCTTATAGATATACAAACCGTGACCCTTAATATCCAAAGTTATGGTGTCGTTCTTCATGCTTATATCCGCTCCCGTAGCGGCTAAGAATGGTCTTCCAAGTACTAGTTGTTCGAAAGCCTTCCCCTCGGTCTTGAGAACCACGAAATTTGTTGGAATTTTAATTCCTCGAAGTGTGAGCGGGAGGTTGATCAACTTTCCTTCAGGTTGCCGCTTAGACGTGTCAGCTAGGATAAGATTAATCCTACACGGGGTAAAAGAAGAATAACCAAGTCGGTTAGCAAGAGAAAGCGGCATAACATTTACACTCGCACCTAGATCACAAAGGCAATTGTCTAAAATAGTAGAATTAATTGAGCAGGGGATCGTGAAACTCCGTGGATCTGTTGTGATAACATGCGTGTCGGGTTGTTCTTCTTTGGACGCATAAATTTCAGGCAGCAAATTCCTCTTTTGCTCGTCGATTAACTGAAGTTGTTGAGTTAGACGATCTTTGACGGCTTGAGAGACCGTTGAGCTAGCCATCAATGCAGGGACCTTAGGCATGTGCTCTTCTACATTCTTTAGATTCTCAATGAAGTCTTCACGAGCTTTCTCAATGAAGCGGCCCGGGAAGGGTAGCTTCGGCTTGTATACTTCGAATTCTTCTTTGATAAAGGTGGTGTTGTTGTTGTTGTCCTCCTTAGAGACTACCATCTCCTCCTCCAATTTTTCATTGTCCTCAATGATAGCGGTTGATTAGATCATGTTGATGAACTCGTTCGACGGTGAGACTCCCTTGCCCGGAAGAGTACCCGGTTGACGAGTTGAGGAAGAAGCCACTTGGGCCACTTGGTTATCCAAGTTCTTCACATGAGAAGATAGAGAGTCGAACTTAGAGTTCAAGTCCGAATACATGTGATCTATCTTGGAGTTGATCTCCTTCTTAAAGTTCCCAAGGTCAATGGCATGCTTCGTTTGCCCATCAAGCACTTGCTTGAGCATAGTAATGGTTTGATCATTAGAGGATTGGCCGGGATGAAAGGAGTTGTAGCCCGGAGGAGCGGTTTGTTGAAAGGATGGCCTTGCGGTTTGTTGATTGAATGAAGGTCGTTGTTGGTTGTTGTTGTAGACTTTTTGTTGTGGCGGATAATATTGGTCTTAAGGGTTGGCGACATTATTGTTGCGGTATGAGAGTGGGTTGTTCGCGTTGTTGAATTGATAATTCCCTCTATTGTAGCCTTAGTTTCCGACGTAGTTGACTTCCTCGGCATGAAATTCCCCATCATCAACCTCTACCGCATGAACATGAGCATGCTTGGCGTTAAGAACCTTGTCAAGCTTGTCATTTAGGGATTGAAGCTCGGCCTTAAACGTGGAGTCTTTGCCAACCGTGGTAGTAGGCATGGATCGATCATAATCTCCACCATAAGAAGCGTCGTTTTGTCCTAAACGCTCAATTAAATCGGCTCCGGCGACGTAGATATGAGTAAAGAAACTACCGCCACTTGCAGTATGAAGCATCATTTTGTAGTCTTGATGTAGTCCGTGATGAAACAAGCCAAGTAGAGTGGCGTTGGAGAAGCCGTGGTGCGATCATGAGTGTACTTCGTGAATCTATTCCATGCTTCGATAAGAGTCTTCGTGGGGTGTTGCTTGAATGTTGAAATGTCACATTTCAGTTTGTTGGTGCAGTTAGAGGTGAAAAAGCATTGAGAAAGGCTTTCTTGCACGCGACCCATGTGGTAATTGACCCCGGAGTTAGACTTTGTTCCCAAGCTTTGGCATCCCCGCCAAGAGAGAAAGGGAATAGCCTTAGCTTGTAAGCGTGTTCACTAACGCATATTGATTTTGACGGTTCTACAAAACTTGTCGAGATCGTCAAGGTGAGATATCGGATTCTCCTTGGGAAACCCGTAAAATTGATTGTTGGAGATCAAGTTGAGCATACTAGTCTTGATCACAAAGTTGTTGGCTTCTACCGGCGGAGCGTGAATACCGGACCTTGAATCGTGAGCTCTTGGCTTGTTCATCTCCTCAATGGTTTGAGGAACGGGAGGGTTGGGTTGGGCGCGTTGCTCGGCCATTCTTTGTTGACGAAAAGCTTTGCGACGTAGCCTTGAGTTATGGCGTTCGAAAGCAGTGAGATTCTCGGGTATAGGCACGAGGTTGTTTGTTCCTTGTGATCTCGTAATCATACACCTGAGAAAAGAGAGTGGAAAGTGAAGAGATTAGTAACAGTTGAGAGAAAGAACCAAATCCTTGGCAATCTCAAAGAAGAAATGGCAATCAAAAATCCCGACAATGGCAACGACGCCAATTGGTAAGTAGGAAATTACCCTTCACTATTGACTAATGAAGGACAAAACGCTACAAGTATCAATGTAGTATAGTTGGGTTACGACCCGTGGTTTATCGGGATAAAATCGGGGGTTGATTACTCACTAAATCTATAGAGAGACTACTAAGTTTTGGTTGACAATATGGATTGTTTGTCACCAACAAAAACCATACTAATAATTGCAAATGATTATCACTCAACTTTAACACAAAAGTAACACAAGCAATAATCATGGACCGGTCAAAGGTTGAGCTGTCCACACCTCGGAATGAGCTTCGGGGTTTCTGGATCGGACTAGAAGGGGGGGGGGGGGGGGANGGGGGGAGATGATCGATCCAAGAGCAGCGGATGGCGTACCGATCTGTGGATCGGCGAAGCCAGACCGGTATATGTTGAGCGAATAAGGGCCCGGTCTTTGCACCGAGGTGGGTAATCGATCCAGGTTTAGCGAGATGGAGACCGGTCTGCGTACCGGTCAAGGCAAACCGGTACGGGTCTCCGAAAATCAGCAAATACTTCATGAAATGCGCCAAAATGCTCCAATTGACTCCGAATTCCGCTTGAGTAGGTTCCCACACCTGAAACATGAAAAAGGCATGCAATGCACCCTAATAGACTCTAAATGCAACATAAACTAACAATAAACGAATGAAATTTAATCTAATAACCGACTAAAAACAAGGTATATCAACTCCTCACAAACTTATCTTTTGCTTGCCCTCANTAACCGACTAAAAACAAGGTATATCAACTCCTCACAAACTTATCTTTTGCTTGCCCTCAAGCAAACAAGTTCAAAGCAAGGAGAAGAGGTT
>OVAO01001297.1:2882-15658 GCA_900406285.1 Biscutella auriculata
TTGCATTGAAGATGCTTATTGTTACCAAATATAATCTATCTAATCAATAAATAAATATTACAATTTTATTCTTCTTCAATCCTCCTCCTTAATTTTTTGTGCCACTCCATATCGTTCTTGAACTTCACTACTACTGAATTATATAAGTATAACTTTATATAGATTACTATATAAAATATATCGAGTAATTCTGAAACTCTAGACATAATTGACTAATTAACAAACTCGAACGTCTATTAATTGTAAGAGTAACTTTGGTTTCCATTGACCTTTACGGCCTTTCTCGAATTCATCCATTTTTAATTGTTTGGTTTTGTTAAACATCATCGTCATCATTATCATCATCAGTGTGAGAAGACAAAGAGAGTGAGAAAGACATCGGAAATATAGTTTTTGGTCTTGACTTAAAAATTACAAGAAAGTAGAAGGGAACAATTATGATTCATGTTCTCAAATGGAAAAACGGAAAGGAGAAGGAGATGTAATGATTCATGTATTTAATTCAGAGTGAAAGACCAGATTCTTCATCTTCGTCGAGGGAGGAAGCGTATGTAAAGTAAAGAGTCCAGATCAAACCAAACACACCCAACAGAATCCAACCCAATAGATTGTTGCTCAGCCCAAAAGGTAACCCTGTTCCTTCTGTCGACATCCTATCATCCACTAGAGCTAATGCCGGGTTACTCATCACCGCCGTTAGAGCAGCCGTAGCCGCCGCTGAAATTCCAGCCCCAACGACTGAGCCGGTTCCTTGCTTATGCTCCATCGAACATCTCACTCCTCCTTTCCTCTTACCCATCGAAGGCAAACCTGATCAACAATAAACAATGAGTATTATTCAAGATCATGTAACACTCTTCTGGCAATTTGGGTTCTCAAACTTCTTCTTGATTCTCCACCAAACATGCTTCTATACATGTTCCCAAACGATTCAAGGAATATTAGCAACCAAAGGTATTCAGTTGGTGTACATAACAGGGAAGGAATTTCTACTATACGACAAGATCTATTAATAAAGACATAAGAAGTGGATATAAAGGGTGAAAGCCTTTACCGATAACAGGAGCCGAGACGGCGAACGTAGGCTTCAGAAGAAGAGCCGGACGAGCGACGGAGATGGTGGAAGCGGAAGCAGTCAAGCTAGCCATTTCTCTTCTTTTTTTTTCAACTATCTCTCTCTCGCAACTACTTCTAATCTCTTCAATTCAGTTTTTATCTTCTTTTCCTATNCACTCTCTCTCTCTCTCGCAACTACTTCTAATCTCTTCAATTCAGTTTTTATCTTCTTTTCCTATTTAATTTCTTTGCTTTGTGAATTGGCCTTTGGATCGAACATAGCGACTAAATTTGTTGTGGAAAAATATCTCTCCGAACCAATACAAGCCATATGACTTGGATATGCTTCTATCCATATTCCACCAATAGCTTCCATCCACGTGTCACACATTTCATCTATTTCCCTTCAACACAATCTTTTTCTGGTTTTCAGTATAACATACTAGCAAGTAAACAACTGCAACAAGATTTCATATAGCACCCAAAAAGAGGTATGTTCCAAGGATAACAACGAACTACTCTTCTGTTGATGTAAAACTAATTCTGACATTAAGCTCCAAAAATAAAAAGAACAAAGATTTACACGAGAGATCGTTAAAGAATGAAACTAATGATAACAGTGACAAAGAAGAAAAGAATGAATTGAACCTAAGTTTGTTTGAAATCAAACATGAATGTTGCACCGTTGTAAGTAAGGGTGACTGTAAGGTACATGTATGTTCCAGTGCCGTTTGTGTTTCTCTATCCCGATATCAAGCCACGGTTTCATGATCCCATCGTAGTGTATAACTGCTGCTTGCTCGATCTCGCTTGTTTTCACTTCTGACTCCTGACCTAACCCAACCACATTCCACCTCTTCTCCAACGCTATAACTTTCCCCATGAAAGTCAACCAAGCTACTGGCAAGCTCTCTGCTTTCCATATATGTCTTCTCATTCCCTGCAACCAAAACAAATTTCAACAACCATTGCTGGACTTAACCACATTGTTCTTCTACATGAAAAATAATAATAATATAAAGAGTCATTCACAACACTGTAACAGCGAGAATCTTGACTAAAAGGGACTAAAATCTCGTACCAAGTCCAAGTATTTCAGGTATTCAGACGTCAAATTATGTCTCCTCCATTCTTTGAGATCGAATAGATTCATCCCGAATGCCCAAGTGCAAGCCTTAGGATCAAACTCCTGAGCAACACGTGCATCTGACAAATTAATGAATGTGGTGACCATCGAACGAAATGAAGGTTCACCTTCCAGACATGTCTCTACAGCTCCAACAACTTTACCCTTCATATCAAGGCTCCACACTCTACTGAGATCTCTTTGAACAACTACATCATGATCAAATAGTATGATCTTGTTCAGGCTTGGGAAGATAACCGGGAGATAGAAGCGTGCATGGTTGAGTACTGAAATGAATCTTGGGTCACTTGAATTTTGCTTCATTAGCAATTCAGCATGGTCCAAAGGCACGACATTCATATCATCAATGTTTAGGATTTGGATTGAAGCTCTGCCATCTGGGTTTAATAAAAACCACATTGAGATTGCTGGGTAATTGAGTGAATCCGTCACCACATGGAATACTATTTTTCCCGGTTCCTGCAATCAGCAAAGATTATCATTTGTTAAAATAAGCGTGGTTTAAGACAAAAATTGAAAATATTCGCTTAAATGCATAAACCAAACCAAAAATTTGGATCAGAAAACAGATCTTGCATTATCAAGTGGCTCAAGAAATCGATATGAAATAGGGTAAGATGCTCGAAAATATGATTGATAATTATAGTAACACTATGTTTCATAAATTTTAAATCATGAAACATAGAGCAGCACAAGTTTTCTTAACAAAGATCAGAAAAGACGAAGGCATTCACCGAAGAAAGAGCATATAAAATGTAACTACCTTTTACCTAGTTTCATAACCGTAAAAACATCCTACGATATTTACCATGTTAGAAGCCTAAAGCATTTTGTCTAGAGATAACATTCACAAGTCTAAAGGAACTGAACCTAAGTACATGTTGAAAGATAGAGCAAAAAGTGAAGCATCTACCTTTGAAGAGGAGATTGTAGAGTTAACAACAACCGCACATGCCAAAACATTGTCAGAGAAGACTACATAGTGGTAGAGATCAGGATTATTGTAACTATGTTGAAGAAGCTGCCTTTTTTCGTGATCCAGGGTAAAGTATTCTGTTGTCAACCGCATTGAGAGACAATGAAGACCTTTTGGGGTAGTCCTTGCTGCAAGCTGCATAAAATATGCTACTTGCTTCTTCTGTGCCCGAGCTTGTTCTCCTGATTTATAACTCATGGCATGGAGTTTGGTAGCAATGGCAGGGCAGTTGTGAAAGACACGACTGACCTTATATAACGCAACTTCCATGGCCTTCAATCTGTTAAGAGAGCTGAAAGAAACAAAACATTTCTGTTTGACTCTTTTAAAATATCACAAATTTTTCGTTAAGATTTGGCTTTGTAATTAAATACCAAAGTTTTTACTGAATCGATCCTTGAATGAACCACTTGTGCTTACCTCTTTGGCAAATGTTTATCTTTGGTGGCATCACCGATAGCTCGTTCCAGCTCTTTTGTTCGAACTCTCAACTCCTTCACAATTTGGGAGTTGTTCCTAGGTAGGGCCAAATTAAGATAGGCTCTTGCTTGGATGATTTTGTCTCTAATCTCCTTTACCCTCTGATTTGTTGATCTTTCAATCTGAACAACTGGATGATTTTCCCTCTTAGTCAAAGGGGGTTGGAGTTCCGTTTTATGATTAAGTGGAATATCTCTCACTGAAATTTTCTTCTGAGACAGGAGAAAGAACAAAAACTGCAAAGATTTAGATTACGATCTGACTATCTCAATGTAAAGTCTAATTTGGGTTTTGTATTTGCAAGTGTTGGCAAGGCCAGGGAAGAAAAAGTCTTGTGACTTGATTTTACGATATTAGGATTATCAATGTGAATTGAATCAGAACTAATTGCCACACACCTCTACATCAGAACCTGTTGTGGTTTCCTGTGAATTTACTGCTTGCTCCTTCTCGGGTTTGTGATTATTTTCTGAAAGCCAAGGTATCTACAGATAAGAAAGCTACAATAATGACAACAATACAAAATAACACGAGATTGGAAATATATTACCCCCACCAATTTTCGTGATTACAGCTGTTTTGTCCCCCTCGTTCGACTGCTTAGTATCATTGTTTTTATCAGGGGGGCTAGACGAAACCACAGAATCAGACTCACGAACGGGCAGAATGCGTTTAGACTCCTTGAAGTCTTCTCCGTCCTAAATTAAAAAGCAAGCCAACTTCAACAAAATGAATTACTCAAAAAAGGTTCAAGGAGATTAGTGGCAGCAAACAGATAATGTTCAATAGCGGTAAATCTAAGGTCGTCGGTTTTATATTTCAGCAGAATAGAGGTAGCATCTCAGTTGTTCATGTCTCGAGATAATGAAAAAAAGTCGGATAATATAATCAGAGCTACGATATTGATTCCATGGCAGAATCAAAAAGCAATACTGAAGAGTTCCTGGTAAGGATAAGAACAGAAGAAAACAGGAATTCAAAGCTTAGGATACACGTACAATGTTGGATAACTCTTCAATGAACTCTCCTCTATCTGCCAGAAGAAAAAAAAAACTCAGTAAAATAAAATTAAAAGTAACTTTCAGATGCGTAATCCCAAAAGCTGAGACTACATCGAACAAAGGTAAAGCCAATAACGATTCAAGAGATCCAATCAAAACGCGATCAAGTAACTCTACACATGATGCTCTACTCTACTATTAGGTATATTCATCAATCTAACATCCGCGACCGCGAGACAAAACTGGATAACTAAACGAAAGAAAGAAGAAGCTAACCAACAGAAGTGATGCTCTTGAGTCGATTCGAAACGAAGACAATGGGAGCGAATACTGATAACAATAGCAGGGAAAGGATGGAAATCCTCTGCCAGCGACGAACTTGATTCATCAATGTGCGAAACTTGTTAGAGAAGAACTCTTCATATATTATATCAGTTTCCCTTTAATCGTTCACGAAGAAGAAGAAGCACATTCCAAGAAGGAACAAGCAGATCTTAGAGATTCTCAGTTAGACTAACAAGCAATCAATGAAAGGGATGAACAGATTTAGGTTTCCAGATCCTTGGGCAATTCGTTTATTTCCTCTAATTCATCTCTGGGGATTCAGAGCTTCCTCGTGTATGTTTGGGAGGGGGGACTGATTGTTCCTTTCTTTTTCACTTAATATATAAAAATAATTATATTTTTAATAAAATTATTAATAAATAATTTATGCTTTTTAAATTTTAATGTATTGTTAAATATTATTTTAATTCTTTAATTATATGGTTTGTATTTTATTATAATAAATACTAGACTTTTATCTACGCTGAGATATTTTTACTTAATATTTATTTATATTAAATTTTGTGGTGATAAATAAAATAAGTGATATTTTTCGATTAAAATATTTAAATTTATTTGTGAAATTTTAGTATTTCAATAAAATATTTAATTTGTAATTTTTTATACATAAAAATAATTTTAAATATTTTATTCAAAATCCTAGAAAATATAAAAAGATAAATATTTGATAAAAAATAATTGTTAGTTTATGGTATTTATGATAATTGTCAATCTATTGTAATAATTTGCCCTTTTTTTACTTGAATGTATTTATATTTTTAGTGTTGAAAATACATTCTTAGTGTAGACATATTTACTTATTTATAGAATTCATTCATGTCATATGATTACATAATTAGTCAATGTGAGACTTTTTATAAATCAAATATTTTACGATAAAATTTTTTTTTATAAGATTAAAATAAAATAAATGCAGAGGAAAACAAATGAAAAAATCTGATATATTTTAATAAGAAACTAAAGACTTTTAAAATATATATTTTTACTGAAAATTTGTATTGGTTTTAGAAAATTATTTTAATACAATATTATATATTGAAAATAAAATTTAAATTATTGTAATTATAATACCTAATGAAAAAACGAAATTAGATACTCTAGTTCATGCAATCCAAACTAAATATTTTCGTTTTAATTTAAAAACTCTATTTTAAGCCAATAGAAAATACCGAACAAATAAATTATTTTAAGTATAATATTTTAAAAAAATTGAAAGTATTTATTTAATTAATCTAATCAAAATTAAATGTTTAAGTAATTTATTTTTCTTTTAAAATAAATGATTATAATCTAATTGTTTGTTCGAACAAACAAATGAGATTAAAAAAAAAAAAGTTGTATAGTTTAGATGCTAAATAAATCAAGCTTCCTACTTGTAATTCAATATTAAAAAAATATTTTTTTATATAAGACTGATTCATATTATTATTTTATTTTTTAAATATGTGAGACTTTTAAATACAATTTTACTGAATATTTTATAACTATTTCAAAAAATCTACTTTAATCGGATAAAATCTATTAAAATTAAGTTTAAATTATNAATATTTTTTTATATAAGACTGATTCATATTATTATTTTATTTTTTAAATATGTGAGACTTTTAAATACAATTTTACTGAATATTTTATACCTATTTCAAAAAATCTACTTTAATCGGATAAAATCTATTAAAATTAAGTTTAAATTATTATAAGCATAACATTTAAAAAAAAACTAAAGTAAATATTTAAATATTATTTTTCTTTTAAATCTATATACTTAAATTATTATAACCTAATTTTTTGGTACAGCAAAAAATTAGATAAAAAGAATTGTATAATTTGGATGATGAATGAATCAAGCCTACGACTTGCAATTATCATTCAAAACATATTTGCTTATTTATAAAATTGATTCATCATTGTCTTTTACTTCTTAAGAGATGTGAGCCTTTTAAATATATTTTTAATTTAATATTTTATATTTGTTTAAAATATATTTTAATCCAATAAAATCTATTAAAAATTAACTTTAAATTATTCTAAGCATAATAAGTTTTTTTAAAACGAAGTTAAATATTTATATATTTTAATTTTTTAATCTAAATATTTAAATTATTATAACCTAATTGTTTGGCTCAACAAACAAATTAGATTAAAAAAGAGAATTATATAATTTAGAACATGAATGAATCAAGCCTCCGACTTACAATTCAACATTCAAAACGTATTTCTTATTTATAGGATTGATTCATCTTTGCATTTTACTTTTTAAGTGATGTGAGACTTTAAATATATTTTTGACTGAATATTTTGTATCCGTTTCAAAAAATCTATTTTTATCCAATAAAATCTATTAAAAATTAAGTTTAAATTATTATAAGCTTAATATATATTTTTAAACGAATTACTATTTAAAATATTTTCTTTTTCTTTTAAATCTAAATATTGAAATTATTTTGACCTAATTGTTTGATTACATATATTTACAGTTTTACCCTTAATGAAAATTACATATATTTCCGGTTTTATCCTTACTAAATATTTTTATTTTGTTCATTAAATTATTTTTTCCAATGGCATATCATGTAATATTTTAATGGTTTAAAGGTTATATTGTCAAAAGTGATTCTGAAATAATACTATAGAGATAGAATAAAAAAATAGATGATAAAACTGATTAAATGTGAAATAATATCACTTGATTAGGTCTCCTACTTCAATCGAAATATAATTCTGGATTTCTCTCACGGACCATGAGCACGGCTTCTGACCTGCGAAAGAAAAAATGCGAGTAGGCGAGTGCGAGGGCGATATCTTGGGAGACGACGACGAGGATCGAGCGGAGGAGGCAAAGGGAATCGAAAGATTCCGAATCGATGACAGGCGTGCAAACAAGGCAATTGGAGACATTTTCAAAGGATTTGTCGGGATAGGCGAAGGAAAGCCAAGGGAAATGGATTCGCATCGGATCGAGAAGATTAAGAGGGGAAAGAAATCCTCGCATCGATCTTTCCAAGATAAGGACTCTAACCTTTTGTGGGGATCTATTGGGGGAAAGGGGATCTCACGGGATCTTTCGAATCGTTTGGAGTGGGGTTCGATTTTGCATAAGAGAAGAATGAAATCGGGGATAGGGGAATCGAGAATTTTGGCGCTGGGCTGGGTTTACGATGGGAAAGGAAACAAAGATCATTATTGGGAAACCAGGGAGATTGCGATTCGCGAATATTTACTAGGATTTGATCGATGGAATTGCTCGAGAGGAGAGTATAAATGGGGATTGGGGGGAGAAGCCTTTTCACTCGTATTCTTTCAAAGCTCTTCCTTTTTTTCTTACCAAATCCTTGTGGCTCTCTGGCCTTTTGTTACAGGTTCAAGCACGATGAGTCAGGGACAATGGATGCAAGCAAAATCAATGGGGAATAAAAGGGAATCGTCGGGTGATCGTCTAAGGATTAAGATAGCAGATTTTGACTCGGACAAGGTGATTAAGGGATTCTCTCGGACCCTCATTGGGAGGTGTATGAATCCTGGGAAACAACCGACGCAGGACGCGATTCATCACCTGCCCCGCATCTGGAAAATCAGAGACCGGGTGGTGGGAACGGACCTTGGTCTGGGGAGATTTCAGTTTGCTTTCGAGGCTGAAGAAGATATCGCTGATGTGCTTAGCATGGAACCATTCCACTTCAACTCGTGGATGATCTCTTTGGTGAGATGGGAACCATCCTTAGAAGAGTCCTACCCATCGAGAATCCGGTTTTGGGTACGTATCCTTGGTCTCCCTCTGCAATTCTGGGATGCGGTGGTCTTTCAACGCATTGGGGATGCCCTGGGAAAGTGCGACAAAGTGGACGAGAAGTGTGGGAGAGCTCGGGTATGCATCGACGGTTTCCAACCCCTGATTTTTGACACTGAGCTGGAGTTTAAGGAAGGCGTGGTGGTGACGGTTCAACTTCGCTACAAGAATTTACTTGGATACTGTTCTCTTTGCGCGAGTCTATGCCACGACTCAACAGCGTGTCGCTCATCTGAAGAGGCAAGGGGAGTTAACGGGGGATGGGGAGGACGCAGCGAGGGAGAGAGCTCATGTGTGAGCTATAAGACAGCGGTGACTGATGGGAGAGCTAGAGGGAACCATGGTAGGTCAGGGGAAAGGTCCACTAGACGAGAGGGCCGAGAGGAATCTAGAGCTCCGGACCATCCTGCTAGGGGAAAAGAACACGCGCAGGAAAACGAAAAACGCCCCCGATATGATGCAGAGCCACGGCGAAGAGAAGGAAAAGAGGAGGAAAGGTCCCCTAAGGATCGAGACAAAAGGGAGTATGTGGTAAAGGGCATCATGGCGGACGCACGCAGGAACCAAGTTGTGGAAAAAACAGAGGAGACAGAGGCACCTCTCGTGATTCAGGACCCGAGTGGTAGTAACCTGACCAATAAAAGCATAGTGGAATTCTCAGAGGAACTTAGAGCCTCGTCGACGAAGATCGGACTCTCGGCGTCGGAGCTTGTTGCGTTTAAGGCCGCAGAAACTATCCTGCCGGAGAACTCGATCACTGCTAGCGCCCAGGAGGCAAATCTGGAGGAAGGGGAATTGCAGGGTCTCGAGGGTTGGGTCGCACCGAAGACAGATGCAGAATACGAGGCGGAATTACAGGAGGAGATCAATAATCTTGAGGATGAGGTTGATGCTCCAGCTGGGGATAACGTAAGCGAAGACTCGACAGCTCCTATCATACCAAACCGTGGGGGAAGGACTCGAGAGACAGCGCCTATCATTCCCAGGAAACCTCTCAAGCCGAGGGAGCTAGCTGTAGGTGTTGGAGCAAGGAAGAAGACGACAATGCTGATGCAATCCCCTCGCCGTTAGGGGGGCAGAAGCCGAGGGAGGGGCCCACCGAGGACCAGGTGACGCGTCGATCAGCTCCTAAGCCACCAAAGTGATGATGTCCCACAACCGCAAGAGAGCTGGTGTCGGGCAGGGAGAGAGGAGCTGCTGGTTTTTGCTTCTGTTCTTGTTTTCTTTCTTTTTGTGTCCCTGGAAGTCTGTGTTAGTTTTAAGTTTCAGCAGTATGTCGCCTTTTCTGTCTTCCTTATTGTTTGGGTCTGGTTTGTTTTGGGACTGTTCCCCGCAATCTTGCGCAATGGAATCCGTTTTTTGTTTGAGTTTGGACTTTAAGGATGGGGAATCTTCGCCTCGTCTATCTGGGGTTATAGGCTCCGGCGAGTTAGCGCAGACAAGAAAATCGGACTTAGGGAGGCGCCGGGATTTGCGCTTCTTCTGGTCACAAACTTGCTCATATATGTTATGATGAATGGTAACATATTAAGCTGGAATTGCCAGGGACTGGGTAATCAGTGGACAGTCCAACACCTCATGGAATTATGGAAGCGGCATAAACCGGACATCATATTCCTAATGGAAACAAAACAAAGCAAGGTTTATATCCAAAACCTGCAAGCCCACTTGGGTTATGACTGGATGACGTCAATCGAACCGGAGGGTCTCAGTGGAGGAATGGCGGTCATGACCCACTCATAATTCAAACCTCAGCTCAGCTTCGCAGACAAAAGGATCATAGACATGGAATTTTCATGGCGGCGAAAGAGGCTGAATGTGTCCTTTGTATACGGCGACCCTGTCACCAGGATGCGAGATCTTGTTTGGGAACGGATCTATAGAATTGCGGCAACACGGGAATCACCTTGGATGCTCATTGGAGATTTTAACGAAATCCGGGGAAACCACGAAAAAGAGGGGGAAAGTTGAGATCACAAGGTTCATTTTCCCAATTTAATAACCTCATTAACAATTGCGGAATCTTCGAGTTTCCTTTTGTTGGGAACGAGATGTCATGGCGGGGCATGCGGGGATCAGGCGTTGTCAGATGTAAACTAGACCGCGCTCTCGCGAATGCAGAGCTACACGAGAGTTTCCCAGCGTCCTATGTGGAATACTTAGATATGGTTGGATCAGATCATAGACCCCTCCTCGCAAATCTGCGGGAGACGAATTTCAAATGCAGAGGACCTTTCGTTTTTAACAAGGGATGGCTAGCAAAGGAGGGGCTGATGAAAGCAGTGGCCGAGGGATGGGGAGAACCGGGAAATCATGAGCCTCTAATGGATAAGATTGTTAGATGCAGGAAGGCAATCTCGACTTGGAATAAAAACAGGAGGGAAAAGGAAGAAAAGCTCATGCAGACCCTTCGTAGGGAGCTGCAAGAAGCCCATGATAAAGACGACTGCTCGACCGACCAGTTAAGGAACGTAACGAAAAAACTCAGGTTGGCATACCGGGACGAGGAAATCTACTGGAAACAGAAGAGTAGGAATCTGTGGCTCAAGGAGGGAGAAAAAAACTCCAAATTTTTTCACGCCCTGACGAAACAACGGAGAGCAAGGAACAGAATATCGGGCCTACACAATGACTCTGGACTCTGGGTGGATACTGACGGGGAAATAGAGGCTGTGGCTACAACATATTTCCAGTCTCTACTCGGATCATCAGAGCCGCAATATATCGATCGGGCACTTGACAGGACTCCTGAAAGGGTAACTGACGAGATGAATGCGGTCTTACTTGGACATGCGACAGAGGAAGAGGTGCACAAGGCACTTTTCTTGATACATCCGGAAAAGGCCCCCGGGCCGGACGGGATGACGGCACTCTTCTTCCAAAAGTCATGGCACATAGTTAAACAGGACTTACTGGAAATGGTGAACGGTTTTTTGGACTCACGTTCTCTTGATCCAAGACTAAATGAGACAAACATTTACCTTATCCCAAAAAAGGAAAGGCCTACGGAAATGTGGGATTTCAGGCCGATAAGCCTCTGTAATGTGGGGTATAAGATCGTCTCTAAGCTTCTATGCCAGAGATTAAAAACGATCATGCCATCTCTCATCTCGGAGACGCAATCTGCCTTTGTGCCAGGTCGTCTGATTTCGGACAATATTTTGATTGCTCAGGAGATGTTCCACGCCCTCCGGACAAACGCAGCCTGTAAGGGGAAATATATGGCCGTCAAGACCGACATGAGTAAAGCGTACGACCGGATTGAGTGGGAATTTCTGGAACGGCTTATGCGGAAACTGGGGTTCGCAGAAGATTGGATCCGTTGGGTCATGCTCTGTGTTCAGACGGTGAGCTATAGAGTGCTAATAAACGGCATCGCCATAGGAGAAGTAAGACCAACGCGGGGACTGAGACAGGGGGACCCACTCTCCCCATATCTGTTTATTCTCTGCACCGAGCTTCTTATCTCGAATCTCCGGGAAGCAGAGCGCGGTGGCCAGATCTCGGGAATCAGGATTGCTAGGCAAAGCCCGATGGTCTCTCACTTGCTGTTTGCAGATGACAGTCTTTTCTTCTGCAAAGCTACGCGGGAGGACTGCAAGGCCCTGGGGGATGTCCTCTCTGAGTACTCTGAAGCATCCGGCCAAAGGATAAACTATGGAAAATCTTCGGTAGTCTTCAGAAATGGGGTCCCGGAAGATACAAAGACCCGGATTCATAGTAATTTGGGGATTACAAATGTTGGAGGCATGGGGAACTATCTGGGGATGCCAGAAACTCTTGGGGGGGCCAAGACGCAGATATTTTCCTTTATTCAGGATCGGCTTCAGGGCCGAATGGGAAATTGGACAACCCGGTTCTTGTCAACGGGAGGGCGCGAAGTCCTGCTGAGGGCTGTGGCCACAGCGCTCCCGACTTACGTGATGTCTTGCTTTAGACTGCCAAAAGCAGTAACAAAGAAACTCACACAAGTCATTACCCAATTTT
>OVAO01001298.1:0-15654 GCA_900406285.1 Biscutella auriculata
CTTGTGCATGTAGTAGATGGTCTGCTTTTATCACTAGAAGACAAATTATTTTGCTCTCCCCTGCATATCATCTGCTTTTTATTTTTTAATACATTTTGTTTGATTGGCAGAAAAAGTAGTTCATCTGCTTTTACAGATGATCTGCTTTATTTTCATGTCTCCATTCAAAGCCTATGTTATCAGGAAATCAAATTTTTTATCGGCTTTGCATTTTGAAAACACTTTTGTGTAATCAGATTTGCATTTCAAAAGCCCCTTTGTAATCAACTTGTTTAACTACTTATTAAAAGATTGAAACTTTTGTGTAATTATGTGTATTAAGCTTTAAAAACATTTACATGTGATTAGAAAATTGAAATTTTTGTGTAATTAGGTGTATTAAATTTTAAAATATTTACACATGATTAAAGTCATAGATATCTACATTTGAAGATAGAAAGAAACAAAGAGGATTTTAAGAAGTGATTCTCATTATACTTAATGATTCACAAATACAGACGCAGGTTTTATACAAACCGAAAACACAAATGCAACAGCAATAACAGAAGATTCTAGATGATTCTAGAAGCACGTGACAACACTATATCCAAGAGAATCAAATCTGTTACTGAGCAAGATTTGATGAGCTGGATTTGCTGCACCTTTAGCATGAGTGTTTTTGTTACTCTTGTGTAACAACTTCTTGAGAGAGTAGTTGGGCTTCATGGGCTTCTCCTTATTTGTTGAAGAAGAAGAAAAGCCTTCTTGGCTATTACACCCCCTCAAACTTGGAGGCGGGGGAAGGCAGACACCAAGTTTGAACCGAAGAGAAGCAAAGGCATCATGAGCTAGAGACTTTGTAAACACGTCTGCCAACTGATCAATGGCAGAAATATGCTTCACTATCAACGAGCCATGAGCAACCTTCTCCCTAACATAGTGGTAATCAACACCAAAATGCTTTGATCGAGAGTGAAGAGCTGGATTTGCAGTGAGGTAGACAGCTGAAAGATTGTCACATAACAGCTCAGGTGTTGCAGTGATTGGTACTCCAATTTCACGCAACAAAGTTTCAATCCAAGTAACTTCAGAAGCTGCAACAGAGAGAGTCATGTATTCAGCCTCCGTAGATGATTTTGAGACAGTAGGATGCCTCTTTGCAGACCAAGAAATGGTGTTATTTCCAAGGAAAGCACAAAAGCCTCCTATTGAGCGATGTGTGACTTTGCAACCCGCCCAATCCGAATCACTATAGCACTTGAGAGTTGAAGAAGAATGTCGACTTAGATTAACACCGTAGTCGAGTGTACCTTTCAGGTACCGCAGAATGCGTTTCAACAAATTAAAGTCTGAGACAGTAGGCTGATGCATCTTTTGACATACAAAGTTGACAGCAAACTGAACATCAGGACGAGTTAGAGTAAGATATTGCAACTTGCCTGCTAGACTTCGAAAATATGAAGGATCAGAGAACAAAGCTTCTTGTCCTGTCACATTATCCAATTTCAGAGGAAGAGGCGTAGGCATTGCAACACATTCTGTCATTCCAGCAGTAGCAAGCATATCAGAAGTATACTTCGCTTGATTAAGAAACAAACCATCAGAGTGGAGATGCGCTTGTATCCCAAGGAAATAATGCAAATCACCCATATCCTTCATTCTAAACTCAGAACTTAAGCTTGCAAGGAGAGATTTAAGCAACTCATCACTGTTTCCAGTTAATATCATGTCATCAACATAAAGCAATAGATATATCACCTTGTTGTTGTGTTGATAGATAAAGAGAGAAGGATCTGACATACTGCAGATGAAACCAAACTTTAATAAGAATGAGCTGAACTTATCAAACCAAGCACGAGGAGCCTGCTTCAATCCGTATATGGCTTTGTTGAGTTTACAAACGAAATCAGGTCTCTTGGAGTCTTCAAATCCAGGAGGTTGAATCATATATATTGTTTCTTTTAGATCACCATGCAAGAAAGCATTCTTGACATCAAGTTGTTTAATACTCCATTGATTAACAGTTGCAAGATGTAAGAAAATTCGAACCGTAGCAGTACGAACCACAGGACTAAAGGTTTTTACAAAATCCACACCTTCTTCTTGTTCATACCCTTTTGCCACAACTCGAGCCTTCAACTTGTCCAACGTTCCATTGGATTTTAGTTTTGTGCGAAAAACCCAACGACAGCCTAGAGGTTTGACATTTGAATCTGGAGCAACCAAATCCCAAGTTTGAGTTTCATGAACTGTATCCATTTCTTCTTTCATGGCAGCACGCCAACCATCATCTTTAAGAGCCGTTTTGATTGTCTTAAGCTCAGGATAGTTATCCTTAACTGTGAGCAATGCATACCTTGGATTTGGCTTAGTTACTCCAGCACGACCCCGAGTCATCATCGAATGAGTGGAACTTACAAGATCAGAGCTTTGAAGTGGTGGAAAATCAGCATCTGAAAACAAAGGAGGCGCAAGATTAGGGGAATTTGTAACAAGTTCAGATGCTATTTCAGGAGCAGCCTCAGAAACGACTATAGTAGCACTTTCAGACATTGTTACATTGTTGACAACCTCCAGATTTGCAGGCTCACAAACAGGTGTTGCAAGAGTATCAGCAGTCACAGTTGGCTGCCTAACAGGTAAGTTAGACATGATTATCTCATCCAGAAACAAGTTAGGAGGAGACGTGTCAGTGTTCAAACTTGTTGGTAAGAAACTTCTTTGCCAGGCCACCTGCAGAGGAGTGTTTGTAGACTGAAAATGACTGTAGACAGTTGCAAAAGGAAATTGAGATTCTTCAAACAAAACGTGTCTACTGATGTAGACCTTTCCAGTGGGAGGATAAAGGCAACGATAGCCTTTGTACTTTTCATTGTATCCAAGAAACACACAGTGCAAACTCTTAGGATCCAGTTTTTTTTTTAGCATAAGGCCTAAGATAAGGATAGCACGAACACCCAAAAACTCTAAGAGATGAGTAGACTGGTGGCTTGCCATTCAACATTTCAAAAGGACTTTTCAAATCAGGAAGCACTGAAGATGGAAGTATGTTGCCAAGAAAAGTTGTTGTAAAGAAGGCTTCAACCCATAGCAGACTAGGAACCTTGCTGTGAAACATCAGAGATAATCCCAACTCAGTTATGTGCCTATGTTTCCTCTCAGCAAGACCATTCTGCTGAGGGGTATGAGGACACGAGAGTAGATGTTTGATGCCACAGTTTGCAAAGTGAGACAAAAAAATTATGACCCGAGAATTCACCCCCTCCATCTGACTGAAACATAACAATCTTGTGTTGATATAAGTTTTCAACCATCTTTTGAAAATTAACAAACACTGAGAAGAAATCAGACTTGCTTTTGAGAGGATAAAACCAGGTGAATCTTGAAAAGTTATCTATAATGATAACATAATATCGAAATCCTTGAGTAGAGACCACAGGAGAGGGTCCCCATAGATCACAATGTAAACGTTCAAGAGGTCTAGAGGACTTAAACTGAGATTCAACAAAAGGTAATCTTGTGGATTTCCCTAACTGACAAGCCTCACACAGACGTGAGCTTGTTTTATTCAAGAGAATAGAACTACTTTTTGACAGAAGTTGGAGAATGTCCTTATGAGGATGTCCCAATCGTTGGTGCCATACTTCATCACTAGCTGATTGTTGACGAGATGAATAATGAGCCATAAACCTGGGATTCTCCAACACGTACAAGCCATTACTTCGATGCCCTTGAGTCAGAAGCTGGTTGGTGTGTTTGTCCTTCACACGAACATTATCAGCATCAAAAACAAACTTACAAGGGTAATCAGCGGTAAGTTTAGAAACTGAGAGAAGAGGTTTAGTGACACCAGGGCAAACTAAAACATCCTCAAGAGGTAAAGTACCTTGAAGAGATGGAAGAGCAATGGATCCCACATGAGTAATAGGTAAGAAGTCACCATTACCCACTATAACAGTATCGCTACCATCATAAGGCTGAGAAGAATGTAATTGAGACACAGAATTAGTGATGTGAGCTGTAGCACCGGTATCATGGAACCATTCCTGACCTGATTCTTGATGATCTGAAACACGCACAGCAGTCATAACACTTGGAAGTTCACTTTCAGCCTGAAAGTTCTCATCAAAACGTTTATAACACTTAATTGCTGAGTGACCATATTTGAAGCAGATCTGACAGGTTGGACGAGAATTATAATCAGCATTGGAACCAGAAAACTGTTGCTGAAAACCTCTGCCACGAGTGGAGTAAGAACCTCTGCCTCTGTTACCACCAGACCTTCCGATCTGAGTTTCCTCTGCCAGTATTGTAAGCCAAATGAGGTGACACCGCAGAGATATTGACTTGAGCTTGCAACTTATCATCAAAGTTTGTAATCTTGTACACCACATCATCATAACAAGGACCAGGAAAAGTATCCAGAGAATGTTCAATCACAGTCACAACAGATTCATATTCCTTTCCTAATCCATTTAGTACAGCATAAATTTTCTCTTGTTCAGTCAAAGGAGATCCAATTGAATCTAACTGATCACAGATGGTTTGAATCTCCCTTAGATATTCATCTAGCTTTTTACCAATCCTAGAGCAAGTTTGTAATCGTTTATGTAATCCAAACTTCCTAGTAGCAGATACACGATTATACTTCTTAGCTAAGTAAATCCACACCTAATGAGAAGATTGCAGACCGTAGACAGATCGGAGAGCATCTTCTGTGAGTGAGCCAAACAACCAAGATCTCACCAGATTGTCAATCTTAAGCCACTTGACAAAGTCAGTATTCGCCACTTCAGAGATCTGATCACCATTCTGAACGACAGTTGTTGCAGACGGCCGAGGAGTTCCTCGAGTAACGAAGCCTAGGAGCATTTGACTCGATAGAAACGACTCAAACTGTGTTTTCCACATGAGATAGTTGGAATCACAAAGCTTGAGCGTGACACATTGAGAGATATTGAGAGAAAAAGCGGAAACAATATCAGAAAGCCCATCCATGGCTCTGATACCATGAAGATAGAAATAAACAAAGAGGATTTTAAGAAGTGATTCTCATTATACTTAATGATTCACAAATACAGACGCAGGTTTTATACAAACTGAAAACACAAATGCAACACCAATAACAGAAGATTCTAGATGATTCTAGAAGCACGTGATATCACTAGATCCAAGAGAATCAAATCTGTTACTGAACAAGATTTGATGAGCTGGATTTGCTGCACCTTTAGCATGAGTGTTTCTGTTACTCTCTTGTAACAGCTTCTTGAGAGAATAGTTGGGCTTCATAGGCTTCTCCTTATTTGTTGAAGAAGAAGAAAAGCCTTCTTGGCTATTAACATTTACACATAATGCAAACAACCCATTTACACATAATGCAAACGTAAACATAAGTAAGTTAGCTCTTTTTAAGTGTAATAGAGACGAAAAAGTATTTTTAGTGTTATCTATGGTGTAAATGTAATAGCTTACAGTTTATATACCATGGAGTATTTTTTTTTTTTTTGTCAGCAACTTGGAACAAAACACTAAGACCCTCCCTCGAGCCACAACGGTTGCTCAGCGTTTACATAAGACGTTAGGAAATTTAAAGATCTCACCGACTTTGCTAACCTGTCCGCGACGACATTGTCACTCCGAGGGATCCACACCAGCTCGCACGATTTGAAACTGGTCATGAGGCGCGAAAGAATGTCCAGGTGGGTAGCGAAGGCCGGCCAATCTTGTTGGTTTGAGGTCATATCCACGAAATCCGCCGAATCTGACATCAAAACCACATCTTCGAACTTCGCTTCGAGCATGCATTCGAGCGCCCATATAGCTGCTTTCACCTCTACGTGTAATGCCGATTGACATTGGTGCTTGTTGTTGGCTCCATACATAGTCTTCTCCCCCCAACCATCTGAGATGAGCCATCCAAAGCCGCTCTGACCTGCAGGGTTTAGCCACGAGCCATCTGACCTACAACGAATGGTATTCGGGTGGAAAGACTCTTGAGCCCTGCGTCCGAGATCTCCGCTCCCATCCCAGGACTGAGCCTCCTTCCAGATTGTTGCCTGAGCCATAGCCTGCTTCACTATTTGATGGGCCGATGGCACCACATTGTAAAAAAGCCTCGCATTCCGCGCTTTCCAGATGAACCATGCTATCCAGGGGAATTCCTCCACCACAAACCTGGGGGGAATGCGCCAAAAAAATGATCAAAATTAGCATAAACCGAGGAATAATGACGCCCCGATCTGTTAATGGGGACAGATGTTAGCGCCCAAGATTGAACCGCCGGTGGGCACTCAAACAGGACGTGATTTATGGTTTCCTCGTCGGAGCCACAACTCTGACATC
Source organism: Biscutella auriculata (assembly GCA_900406285.1). Classification (NCBI taxonomy): domain Eukaryota; kingdom Viridiplantae; phylum Streptophyta; class Magnoliopsida; order Brassicales; family Brassicaceae; genus Biscutella; species Biscutella auriculata. The sequence continues at coordinate 6,322 of OVAO01001298.1, forward strand.
TAGGGTCAGATAAACACCCCCTTTTTTGTAATGTCATCCCCACTGGTAAAAATCCTGAAAGAGCTTGCCAGAGAAAATAACGAATTTTCGGTGGGCACTTTGTCTTCCAGACCGCAGCCAATAAAGGGTCCAAACTTGGCCCCTACTGACCCAACATCTCGACCCTGTTCATTTTGCGACATTCCTCATACCCGGACTTAACTGAGTACCTTCCTGTTTTGGAGTAAAACCAACCCATGCGGTCATGAACCCGAGACCTGCCAATAGGGATTGTCCATATGAGAGACACATCCTGAGGATCAAAAAGTTGATTGATTAGTGGAAAATTCCACGATAAAGACGACGGGTCCAATAACTGGTACACCCGGAGGTCTAGGAAAAAATCTTGTCCCACACCCCGCGCTGATCTTGGGCATTCGGCTGGGATCCACTTATCATTCCATACCGAAAGGGAATGTCCGTGGCCCACCAGATTAATGAGGCCTCTCTGAACAAAAGATCGAGCAGAAATAATACTCCGCCAACCATAGGATGGCGCTGTGTTCCGACGGATGTCCAGAGGACTTCCATCCTTGTAGTACCGACCCTTAAACACCTTGGCGAAGAGAGAATCTGGATTGTCAATGAGACGCCAAAGTTGCTTCGCTAAGAGCGCCGTGTTGAAATCTTCAATATCACGGAACCCCAGGCCCCCCTCCTCCCTGGGACGGCACACCTTATCCCATTTCACCCAATGCATACCCTTGTTATTGCCCAACCCCCACCAGAAATTCGCAACCGCACTTGTTAACTTTTTCGTCACCCCTGTAGGGATTCGAAAACACGTCATAACATAGGTTGGTAGAGCCGCCGCCACCGACTTAAGAAGAACCTCCTTGCCCCCCTTAGACAAAAACCTCGATGTCCAAGAACATATCCGAGTTTGTAACCGATCATAGACAAATTCAAACACCCTGTGTTTTGACCCTCCCAGACACTCTGGTAGGCCCAAATAGGTGCCCATTCCCCCAATCGTGGATATTCCAAGAGTCTGCGTCACCGCCTGTCGAGTCCCTTCCGCCACCTTATGGCCGAAACGGATCGACGATTTTTCGTAGTTTATCCGTTGACCCGATGCTGATTCGTAATCCTTTAAGATTGCAAACATCGTCCTAACTTGGGAGGCTTCCACCCTGCAAAAGAACAGACTATCATCCGCAAATAACAAGTGGGAGATGGGCGGGCATGCCCTCGCAACTTTGACTCCCGTCCAACTCCCAACCCGCTCCGCCTCCTTTATATTCGCAACTAATACCTCAGAACACAGGATGAACAGATATGGGGATAGCGGGTCTCCCTGTCGCAGACCCCTGTGAGGGACTATTTCTCCACGTGGCTGCCCATTTATCAGAACCCGATAGCGCACAGAGGAGATACAGAACATCATCCACTGCACCCACTTCCCCTCGAAACCCAACTTTCCTAACACTTTCTCGACAAAAGACCATTCTAGTCTGTCGTAGGCTTTGCTCATGTCCGTCTTGACCGCCACAAAGTTCTCTTGACAAACCTTCTTCGTTCTTAACCCGTGAAACATCTCCTGAGCGATCAGAATATTGTCTGAAATAAGTCTCCCCGGAACAAACGCTGACTGGGTTTCCGAAATGAGTCCCGGTAATACCCCTTTTAGACGTTGACAAAGGACCTTTGAAATCAGCTTGTATCCCACATTACACAGGCTGATCGGCCTAAATTCCCCCATCCTTGTGGGACGATTTGCTTTGGGAATTAAGCAAATATTTGTCTCATTAAGGCGAGGGTCAAATTCGCCGGTTTCCAAAAAACCATTAACTAGATCAATCAAATCTGCCTTGATCAACTCCCAAGATTTTTGAAAAAATAAAGCGGTCATACCGTCCGGTCCCGGAGCCTTTTCCGGGTGCATAAGAAAAAGCGTCTGCTTGATTTCTCCCTCCGATGCTGGTCCTGTCAACATGTCATTCATTTGCGATGTAACTTTCCTTTCCACATTTGCGAGAGTTGCTTCCACATTGGACGGGTCCGTTGATCGGAATAGCTCAGAGAAGTAATCAATAGCCACTATGTCTGCTCCTTGATCTTCCTCGACCCACCTGCCTCCACTATTGTATAGACCGACTATTCTATTCCGAGCCCTCCTTTGCTTTGTCTGGGCGTGGAAATACTTAGTATTTTTATCTCCCTCTTTTAACCATATATTCCGGCTTTTCTGTTTCCAGTATAATTCTTCATCCCGGTATGCTTGTTATATTTTCCGTTTAATCTGAAACAGTTCGGCCGCTGAGCTATTATCGTCCTCCTGGATCCTCCTGAGCTCCTTTTTCAGCGCCGAAATTGGCTTCCTATCCCGTTCATCCGAATCTTTCCTCCATCTCGAGAGAGAGGTCCTGCATGACATAATCTTGTCTGCGAGACCCTCTCCCATTCCCCTTCTATTCCATCCATCCTCTATCGCATCCATCAAGCCTTCCCGGGCCAACCATCTTTTATCGAACCGGAATTGAGGTCTACCTCTTTTCTTCTTTTCCATAAGCGAGGCGAAGACCGGTCTATGGTCGGATCCCACCATATCAAGATATTCCACTGAGGCAGAATTAAAGCAAGCGTGCAGGTCTAGTGTGGCAAGAGCTCTGTCCAGCTTGCAGCGAACAATACCCGAACCTCTACGACCCCTCCAAGACATATGGTCTCCCCTGTACGGGAACTCAGTCAGTCCACATGCCGAGATCATTCCATTGAACTGAACAAAAGAGTTTGGGTGCCTCTCCCGACCTCCCTGCTTCTCCTGGTTACTGCGGATCTCGTTGAAATCCCCGATCAGGAACCATGGTTCCATCCTGACTATTCCCAGTCTCGTTAATCTTTCCCATACTATATCCCTTTTCCTGGTTGCCGGGTCCCCATATACAAAAGTCAGGCAAATCTTTTTTCTCTGTATCCAGACTTCTAGGTCGATAAACCTGTCACATTCCGTTAAGACCGAAACCAGGTATTTGTCGTTAAAGAAAAGGGCTAGGCCTCCACTTTTTCCCACATGATTCACGGTGAGAAGCCGGTCATAGCCCAAATGTACCTGGATATTCTACAAGTACGCCCTATCCTGCTTTGTCTCTGACAGGAAAATGAAATCCGGTCGCAGTTTCCTTCGTAACTCCCTTAAGTGCCCAATTGTAGGTTGGCTCCCTGCCCCCTGACAATTCCAGCTTAAGATGTCTAAATTCATAAAGAAATACTGAGAGTGTTCCCACCTCGACCAATCGCTTTCCCATTTAACGGCTGATCGCTTACAGTGAGCTGTGAGTGATGTTTCCCCTTATTCCCTCTATCTCCTTCGAATGGCCTCTTAGCCAGGATTGCCAAGTCTGCATCCGTAGGACTGCGAAGATGATCCGGTCTAGCAAGAGAAGCCCTACGGTGATTAATACTCGGCTTCTCTCCACCCCCAAAGCATCCATACCTCATACCCCCGGCTGTGACAAAGAGGTCTTGTTCCCACTTGAAACCAAAATACACCAGAATTACGCTACCTACTTGTAGTAAATGTTGCCGTGTCCAAGCTTGACCCTTTTTGAAGCACATATCCTGAGAGTATTCTTCTGATTCAAAAATCATTAGTAAGGCCAATAATACCCATCCAAGACAATTTACGTACCTGTATGTACATGTATCCCAAAGGATCATGCACTTTCCATGCACGTAATTAACATTCAAGCCCCTTACCATATCTTCGAGAGACCATCTTCTCGCATGATCTTCCTCGAAAGAACCAAACCTCTTGTTTTCTCCATATACCATGTCACCATTTAAACCAAAATACTGTTTATTCAATAATAGTAACATCATGGAATAACAGACTCGAAGACCAAAGACCCAGAACCAATGTTTGTTCCAAGCTAAGGGAACTAACAAAAGGACACGGGCGCAATAAAAACCAGAAACCTCATGACTCAACAAACTGAAAAACAAATCAAAGTAAAAAACTCCCAACCCAGAGCATTGAACCATCCTCTTGATCCAATGTCGAAACCATACCCTTGATATTGTAACAATCATCTAAAAGTGGAGATGACCTTTGCCGTGAGCCACTCTTGGCTTGGCACCTTCTTGGGCTTTTTGGTGCGTTCCCACCCGAGCAGCTTGTCCCTTCCTTGGAGAGGTAAGTAACATGACATTACATTTCTTTGATCCTGCTCCCTTTAAGGGATTAGTTGTGGGGAACAACTTTTTTCTTGCCCCTTGTTTCTCCTTGTTTTCACCTTGTTTCACCATCAATGCGACCTCTCCGCCATTTCCATGAACGATATCCATGTCACCCATTCCTTCTTGAATATCAGCGATAACATTCTCCTCTTCCCCATCTAAATCACCTTCTTCCACAGCTGCATAATCCCCCTCTTCCTCTTCCGCATCGGATTCTATCATCCCTTCCCTCGCTTGAGTTTCCCCTATGAGCATACCAGGTTCATGCCTCTCCACATGAACCATTTCATGTGACGTGTCCGTTGTAACAATTTCCAGATTTGCACCTTGGTCTCCATCGCAGATCCCCTTCCCCTTTCCTTTGTAAATGCACTCTGCAATTGAACGATCAACTCCCACTGATTTTTCTTTTGGGCTTGAGAAGACAATACCTTTCACACCTGGAGCAGCTCTAGGAACTGGCACTAGATGAATCCCTGAAGCAAGGTCATCTGGGATATGATCTGCTCCTCTTCTTGAGGATCCGGTGTCACCCATGTCTCGCCTCTTTGCCCAGACGCGATTCTGGCCATACCCTTCGCGACCTTCATGTGACACTCTTTCATGTCTCGATCTAGTTCGGTACTCCCCATCCTCTCTATCCTTGTTGCTAGCCCCTCTTGATTTATCATGAGCAACTCTACTAGGGTTGACAGCGGAGTGACCCGCGCCCATATTCCCTTGTTGATGCGCAGACTCTTTCCCTGTCAAAGCAGTTTTGAAACTGACATGTTTGTCCTTCACTTCTCCTTGTGAACCCCTACTCTGAATTTTCCCTGTCACCTTAACTGGTGAGAGCCCACAGTTTGTTTCATCATGGCAAAGGCTATAACATGTTTTACACACCCCTGTCAACTTTTCATACCACAAAGAGACCTCAACCTCAAAGCCCCCATCAAATTCCACTGTCATTTCAAAAACGAGAGGATTAAAGCCATTGACAGTGATTCTTACCCGACCGTTATCGATATCGACCTCCTCACACTCGCCAAGACCATTCCCAATACCCTCGAAGGTTTCCTCAGCCCAAAAGTGTAACGGCACCCCGAGGACCCGGACCCAGAACCTTATCTTGTAGGGATAATTGTTTTCCATCACCGGTTCCCATCTCACAATCGACAGCATCCAGTAGTCGAAATGAAATGGAGCCATCTTTAGCACCTCCTCAATATCTTCTTCATTGTCAAAATCAAACTGGAATTTGCCTAGACCAAGGTCTGCGCCGACAACTCTTTCCTCGAGCTTCCAGATCCGCGGCAACCAATAGATGAGATTTGATGTACCCTGACGACTCGGATTCATGCAGCGCCCTATGAGAGTCTTTGAGTAGCCCTTGATTAGGTCCTCGTTGTTGAAACGAGCAATTTTCACCCTAGGCTTCTCTGGTCTCTGTGCCTTTCTCTTCTCACCAGAACTTGATCCACGAGACCAGAAGGCTGCTTGATTCATTCTGCACAGAAAAAGACACACACAACCAAGAGAGGACAAAACCAGGCAACAACAAGAACCGAAAAGAGTAGAGGAAAGGTAAAGATGAGAGGAAAAATATGAGGCTCTACCTAATTCCCGCTCAAGAAATATATAATACCCTACCGAATCCCTCTTAACAATTTCCCATAATCGATTATTCAATTCCACCTTCCAAGGCCAATCCCTCAAACTACTGCTGATTGATTGTAATTTCCCTTGACAGGACCCTAACCTTAATTGAGGAAGATCTACCTTCCAAAAAACACTTAAACACAGTTCATCAAAATTCAATTTGCTAGCCTCATGTGCCCATTTTCCAAAATTACCTAGATTTGTTATATCAATCACGCCACCCAATTTCAACAGAAATCTTACCATATTGATCTCTGACCCCCATAACTGATTCCAGAGACCCAAGATAGCATAAATCCAGATCGAAAATTTACCTAAATCAATCAGATCGATACCACACAATCCGGTAAGAATCTGCGAATCCGGCCAAAGTTCCGTATGCTCCTCTCTCAAAATTGGCAATCCATTGATTTCCCCAAATTTCGGCGCTTCCCAGATGATATCCCAGCGATTGTTCATAAAATGCTAGTTAAAAACCAGATCCAAACCTCCTCTAGTTCCTCGTGATTTGAGGTCGCGAAGTAAATTTTCCTCCCAGAATGAACCATCAATGCCAACCTTCCTCATATATGACCTCCATAACCAAACAGATTCGAGATCCAAGAGTGGATCTTGGCTCTGCACCATGCGATTCGAGAACGAAAATCAAATCGCCATCTCCTTTTTTCGTCTTTTACGTTACTTTTCTCTTGTCATAACTCTTGATATATACCATGGAGTATATATGTGCATCTTCTTTCTTTTTTTCAACTAATTACATTATTAATCAAGATTATGTTAACCGTTAAGTTATCCTCATTCAAAATATTATGATTTATGGAAAAAATTTCTGAACTATGTGCTCAGGCACTCTTTACAAGGACGTAGGCACATATATTTTGGTCAAGTAAAATTGTTAAACTGGGTTTTAAGGAATTCAAATAGAGATAATCTATACTATTAAAGTAGAATTTATTTATAAAAAAATTCATAATGAAATATTTCATTAATTACTAGGATAATAAAATAAGATATATCTATATAACAAACCAAAACTAACTAAAATATTATTTTCTAAAAAATAATGGTTATTATCCTAACAAACCATAAATAAATCATATTTGAAATTTAAAAATAGTTTGGATTTAAAAAAACAAAAATTTAAAGTTATTTTCAAATAAACAAATACTAATAAAAAATAAAACATAAATAATTACTTAATAAATAATTTTAATAATAGANCTAATTATTTTAATAATAGATCGAATTTTATCTATATTAGATTAGACATCCCAGGGGAGGATGCAGGTGTGGAGAAGCGGTGGCAACTGCACCACTAAAATAAATAAATTTAATGTAATTTATTAAAGATGAAATTTTTTGTCACCATTAAAAAAAGAATGTTTGCACCCACTCTTTTTTTTCCTTTACTCAATTTACGTTATTATTATTTTTAAATTACATTTTTTATTTAAAAACTAAACAAATTTTCGTTGTCATTACGTTTAGCCTATTAATAGTTATGGCTAAATATATTTATTTAGCTTTTATTTATAACACCACAAAATCATATTTTTAATTTTAATTGTTTAATCAAACATATTTATAAGAAAATCTATTATTTCCAGTGTTTCATAAAGTTTAAGAATATTGCACAAATATTAATAAAACTTGTAAAATATTTATTATAGAGAGATTTGTCAAAATTGTCACTTTTCATAACTAATTGTCAATTTTGTCACTTAGTGAAACTATTTGTCGATTTTGTCACTTTTCTGAAAAAAGTGACAAATTAGATAAAAAGTTTGATGTTGTTTGCCGAAAATGCCCTTTAATTTTTTTATTTTTGCAAAATCACATTCATGAATTCAAATTCGTGAATTTAAGGACGAAATACAAATTCGTGAGTTTGGACAGAATGTGAATACACATTCAGGAATACAAATTCGTGAATTTGACACATTTATGAATACAAATTCGTGAATTTGACATATTCATGAATACAAATTCGTGAATTTGACACATTCAGGAATACAAATTCGTGAATTTGAAGACGAGAATCTCATTCATGAATACAAATTCATGAATTTGACACATTCATGAATAGAAATTAGTGAATTTAAAGACCAATTTTAAGAGTAAATGAATCTAATTCAACTCTCATGATCGCTACAACACCTTCTTCATCCTGAATCCATTAACACATTACCATGATTATTTTTTTCTTGTTAAAAATAAGAAGGGAATATGAAGACTCTGTTACCTGACTAGAATCTTTACCAAGCCAGTAGTGAATATCGTGATGCAGGGAACCGCTTTTTGACGATGTAGTCTGGCATGAGATAGTTATAGGAGAAGATTTAAAATATTATTATGAATTATTTATCATCAAACTAAAGAAGAAAAACTACCTACCTTAAAGACTATATAGGAATCCCCGGTGAAAAAATTACTATGAGACTTCTCTGGAACTATAACAGGTTTGAAACTCTCGATGAACCATATTTCAATTCCGCTGTAAATACAATTAGCAAAAGTTGTAGATGAATATTAAAAGAGCAAAATAAGGCAAATGACCTAAAAAGTGTAAATGAGTCAAAAAAACATGGAGAAATCAATTTTAAGGGTAAATGAGTCAATTAACACAACAAACTTGTTATTAGAATTTTAAGTGCTATTATAGACAAATACTTTACAAAACTTGTCATTCTAAACAAAATGTTCTTTATTATAACATGTTTTAATTTTTCATTAAATGGTATCTGACTAATAATTTATTGGATAATAAAGGGATAAAATAGGAAAGTAATGATCATTTTTTCTTTGAAAATCTAAAACATCATTTTATTTGAAAAAAAAAATCTATTGAACATCACTTATTGTGAAATAGGGGAATAGAATTTAAAAGAATTAAACCATACAAAAATCTTTTTAATCTTTAATTATGTTTATAAAATTAAGAAATATTTAGTCTTTTATATTTTAAATGAAATATACCAATTTAGTTTCCAAATAATAATTTATTTATATATTTAAAATTTTAATTTATATTATTTAATTTATATTATTTAGTTTATATTGTTTAATGTAATATTTATTTAAAAATTAATTTTGCCCCCACTCAAAAGAATTCCTAGATCCGCCACTGGACATCCCCTATATATTAATTCAGAAACATTTAAAAAAAAATAACCTTACCCTTACGTGTTATTTATATGTATGCCATGATGATATGTCATTTCCCGAATACTTCTTAGAAAATATTTGAAATAAGGTTTTGTTTACTAGAATAATTACCATATATGTCACTCATATATTTACTAACCAATTAAATTAAACAATAAAGATTTTATATCTATTTATACCATATTAATTATTTTAAACAATGATTCGTTCATAAACTATTATTTAAATTGATTTCAAACTTTTATTATTTATTTTTTTTTAAATTTACTAACCAATAAAATCAAATAGTAAATATTTGATATCTTTTAT
>OVAO01001299.1:0-13408 GCA_900406285.1 Biscutella auriculata
GCGACTGAGAAAAAAGAAATTAATGATGCTATTTACGACTGATTTACAGTGTATAATTATTTCTTCAAGGGCTCACTTATGGTTTAATTATGGCCTAGTTAATCTGGACAACTGATTAACGGATATGTATTTTGTCTTACACGACGTATTTCTTGTTTTAATCGTGATTTACTTTATATATTTGGTTGAGTTGTTATTTATTTACGGCTGAGTTGTTTAATTATGGCTGAGTTGTTGTGTATTGAAGCAAAGAGATAGCAAATGATATTTCACTAATACAACTCGAAATGTTACAAAGGATCGATGACCGATCGAATGATCTACAAAAGGTACAAACGCAAAAGTTCCATCGATGACTCAGATCCAGTTTTGTCCACCACAATTATATTCCCGTAAAATAATGGAATCATCGAGTCTTGGAATATAAGTTTTGTGGACAGAACTGGATCTGAGTGGTTGATGGAGCTTTGGCGTTTATGTCTTTGTAGACCGTTCAATCAGTCTTTGATTCCTTTTAACCTTTCGAGTTGTACTCGAGCAGTATGTCAAAGATGTCATTATCAGACTCCACGAGAAAGCCCTTCTGAAGGTAGGGCGAGAAGGCGAGGGAAAAGGCAAGAGAAAGAGTCTAGGGACGGAATAGTCAAGAACGAGGATTTTGTTTGATTGCGACGAGGAAACACATCTCCCTTTAAAGACGAAGAGGAAGAGAGATAAGACAAAGAGGGAAAGAAAAAGAAATTAAAGACTGGAATAATCTTATCCGTTAGATTGATTACGATCAACGACAATAGAGAAAAAAGAAAGTAAATATATTATTCATGGCTGATTTACGGGTTAGCAAAATTTCTAATATGACGGCTGACCTATGGAATAACCTTGTCTCATACCTCATCCATGATGTAAATAAAAACTAGTTAACTCAGCCGTTATATATGAAATTTGAAACTATCGTGTGTTCCATGTTATCTCGATGTTAGTGCCGACCCATTCTCTTACATCGGTAACGTAGAAAGACACACTTTCCTAGGTGATATGACATATCAGAACTGCCTAACAAGACATCATGACTGACTAATAGAACATCATAGCTGCGTAATCAGACATTTCAACTTGTAATATTATATTATTTATGTTATAGGGTTAATGTGCTAATATTTTAATATCTTTAAAGGCTGGGTTATTACGTTATAACGGCTACAAAAGTGATTTGCTAATCTGGCTACAAAAGTGATTTGCTAAGTTCATCTCAGCTTCTTGAATTCGTTGGAAATTCTCCCCCACGCCCTCATTAACTCTTGAACTTCCTCTTTAATTTCCTCCTCATGCTGAGCCAAACGGTCGCGTATCTTAGCCAATTTCTTCCTTATCTTTTCCAATTCATTATCAACTCCTTCGCCCACCCACTTAAATACATGCATGTCATTCTTCTACTGCCAAATGCAAACTAATCATAAGAATTGATGACATGTTCTACTTTATGCATGCATTAACATGTCATAAGGTATCAATCCCAAACAGTTACTTAACCACTTTTCGATTATCACGGTTGGCTTGTGTTTTAATTGCGGTTGAGTTACTCAGTGCGGCTGATTTACTTATGACGATATTGTTCTTTTTATGGTTGAAGTTTTGATTTTATTGCATATAAACTTTATATGAAAAAGATTGGACAAAAAAATATGATACAAAACAATATAAATGATCTTTCATTAAGAAAAGTCGACGGATTACAAAGGCTCGAAGGTCGATCTAACGATCTACAAAAGGCATAAACGCCAAAGCACACAAAATAAAGAGGAGACAGATTGGGGATGTTCGAGGTCCCGAAGAGGAGGAAAACATGTCATGAAGATGTGAAGCTTGAAGATTATACATTCTTGTTGACGAGTTGATAAATATCTATAAGTAATAAAACCCAATCCTCGGGCAGTGGTCACTATCTATATTGCATCCACGTTAGTATGGATAAAATGTCAAGTGACAGTCACTCAGTATGAATACAATGACAAGACGGCATGGTTGAGAAAGCCGAACAGGAGCAGAATGGCGGAGATGTAATTATCAGACTCTATGAGAAAGCCCTTCTGAGAGTTGGGGTGAGAAGGCCAGAAAAAAAGTCAATAAAAAGAGTGTACGGAAGAAAAAGTTTCAGAATTAATTCCTATGAAACGCATCTCCCCTTAAAGACGAAGAGGAAGAGAGAAGACAAAGAGGAAGATAAAAATGAAATTAAATATTGTAATAATCTTATCTGTTGGATTGACTATAATCAACGACACAAGACGATGAGCGAAAGGTCTTCCGTTGTGGAGTTCCGTCCAATTGTGTTTAGGTTCTTGGAGAAAATCGGTTTTGTGTAAAAACTCAGTCTTGAAATCAAACATATATTAGCAATCAAGTGAAAAGAGGTGTGTTGACCTACGGCTGAATTCAGATTTAGCAAATTTTCTATACGACTGACTCTGGTTTAATTATGTCACATATCTCAGCTAAGACGAAAGTAAAAACAAGATAACTCATCCGTTAAAAATGTAATTCGAAAATACCGTGTTACATTTTTACTTGATGCTAGTGTCGACCCGTTCTCTTACATCGGTAACGTAAACATACAAAATTTTCCTCGTGCTCTAACACTTTTCGTGGGAAAACGTAGTGTTAATGTTTATTATTTTGTGTTTAGGTTTAGTCTGGTACAAATGAGTTTTGGCTTAATGTGTCTGATTTAATAATTAAATATGGTTGATTTACATATTTATATTGTGTATTAAAGGTTGAATTACCGAGTATAATTTTGTCTTATACGGCTGAGTTATGATTAAAGTTTTCTCTAAGTAACCTCTATACGGCTGATTTACGGAATTGAAATTTCTCTAATACAGCTGATTTTGGACAATCACATTTTCTTTAAAGACTGATTTTTGGTTGAATTAAGGCTGATTTCACGGCTGATTTCTAGTTATATTACGTCGATGGAATTCAGGTTCCTTGTGCATTGAAACAAAGAAATATAAGTTGATATATCATTAAGACAAGAGCTCGACAGATTACAAAGGCTCGAAGGCCGACCGAATGATCTACGGGGGAATAATGTTTTGTAACGGCTGAATTTTGTTTAATTTATGGAATATGGATAAAATACTTTCATTCCCGACTGACTTTTGGTTTATTACGATTAAGTTACTACTGACGACTGGTGACTTCTGGTTGTATTATAGCTGAGTTATGTTTAATTATGATTGAATTGTGTTTGATTATGGTCGAGATAGAAATGATATTTCATTAAGAAAAGTCGACAAATTACGAAGGCTTGAAGGCCGATCGAACGATCTACAAAAAGCACAAACGTCCAAAACACTCAAACATAAAAAAGAGAGGATTCTCCAGGAGTTACTCCAAGGGTTTCTCCGGCTGAGTGGTTCGGCGAGAAATACATGTACGATGTGTATTGTTCTTCAACTCATGCCAGCCAAAGTCCCCAAGAGGAAGGAGGAGGAACCCCTGGATTGGTCACAGTTTGTGATCCCTGATAGAATCTCCACGCAACCAATCCACAGGTCGACAGTCACAATGCTCTGAATTTCATCCAACAGTATGGATACAACGACAAGCAACCGTCGATCAGTAAAGATACAATGACAAGACGATGGTATTCGAGCAGTATGTCGGAGATGTCATCATCAGACTCCATGAGAGAGTCGTTCTGAAAGTAGGACGAGAAGACCAAAGAAAAGAAAAGAGAAAGAGCCTAGGGAAGAAACGCTCTAGAATGAGGATTTTGTTTGAGCTTATTGTGTAGAAATGCATGTCCCTTTAAGACGAAGAGGAAGAGAGAGAAAACAGAGAGGAACAAAAGAGAAAAAAAATTAAAGTCTGGACCATAAGCTTATCTGTTGGATTGATTGTTCTGGTAGAAAAAACGATTTTTTGTGAATTTGTATGAAAACGATTTTGGGTGAAAACTCAGCCTTTGAATCAAAACTATATCATCCATCAAGTAAATACTGGTGTGTTGCTTCACGGTCGATTTACTATCAGTTAGCAACTTTTCTATACGGCTGATTCTGGTATAATTTTGTCGACTCGATCTCTTACATCGGTAACGTAAAAAGAATTCATTTCCCTCGTGCTATGACATCATAACTGCCTAGTAGGCCATCATAGTTGCGTAATAAGTCATCTCAACTTGTAATATTATATTATTTAGGGATGTATAAGGTTTATGTGTTAATATTTTAATATTTTGTTCTACAATGTTGATATTATTCTGGGTAAATTATCAAATTGTTAATATTTTGAGAAAATTGATTTTTTTGAGAAAAAGTGTGAATGGAATTTGTTTTATAGGGCGGATTTCTAGTTTTAATTTTGGTTGAGGTATGAGTTATTTACGGCTGAGTAACATCTCCATTGTAGCTGAATTACTACTTATGTTTCATTTATGGAATAGAATATGTATGTGTTTGGCTGACTTGTAGTTAATTATGGCCGAAGTAATGTTTAATGGCGGTTGAATGATGTTTGACTACAACTACGAATTTTCAAAGAATTTTCAAAAAGAACGGTTTGAACAAAGAAATGCTTGAAATAGTCTTGGTGAACGAAGAAGGAAGGAAATGGGAATCAAAGCTAAACTTCAGGGTCTTTTCGGCGTCTATCTGAGTTTTAATAGTTCGAATAGACGTCGAACAGACCCTGAAGATTAGGTTTGACTCCCGCTTCCTTCCTTCTTCGTTCATCAAGACTATCTTACGTACGCCTTTCTTTGTTCAAACTGTGTCGTTATGCTAATTCTTTGGACACCTCTTGCAAAGATACAATGACAAGACGATGGTCCTCGAGAATGCCGTAGAAAAGACAATATAAAAAGTTTATGAAGAAACGCTCAAGAATTAATATTTTGTTAGCTTACCGTGAAGATCATAGCTGCCTAATAAGATATCGAATTGAAAGAATATGACATTATATGAATATTATTATTTAGTGTATAAACCCAATATTAAAGACATAATAATACGATTGAGTTCTGGTTTAATGTGGTTGTTTTAGTACGGCGTCTAATGTGTGTTAAACGGCTGACTTGTGTTTTTTTTAAGACTGATTTACATAGAATATCTTTTCTTTAACAACTGACTTATAGTTCGATTGTGCCGTACTAGGATACCATAGATGCGTACTTAATATTTTAAGAGACCATATTATTATTAAAGGCTGACTTCTGGTTGTATTATGGTTAACTATGTCTTTCAATGACTTGATTAATATTGACTTAGTTAATCTTCACGGCAGATTTACTTCTAAAAATTGGATGAGTTACTATTTTCGGTTGATTTATAAATTCGATTTTATTTTGAACGGCTAACTTGTGTTTAAATTTCGGCTGATTTCTTTTTCGTTTTGGTTGAGTTTCTCTTCACGACCGTTGAATTGATTATAAGACATAGCAGATGATGATGCGACATAAGAAAAGAGTGCTTTATTAAGAGAAGTCGACATATTATAAAGGCCTGAAGGCCGTTTGAGCGAATTACAAAAGGCACAAACGCCGAAAGTGCAAGAACGAAAGGAAGATGTTTCAATAGGCAAGGTCGGCAATGTTGACGCCAGGGAAAAGAACGCATCAAAGAACTCTATACAGCAAGGGATTTGAAAATCGAAAACACTACAGGGGACACTTCGCTGCAACTGACACCCTCGCCTACGCCAGTTGAATAGAATCACGGAGAAACACCTCCGGAACTCTAGAAAACTATGGATTGAGGTAGGTGAAGTGCGTCTCTCGAGAGCACCCACTTCTACCAATCTACAGCCAGACACGAAGACTATCAAGTTGCATCCACGTCAGTAAGGATACAATGACAACTGACCGTCGATAAGTAAAGATACAATGACAAGACGATGGTCTTTGATCTGTATATTGGAGATGTCGTTATCAGACTCCATGAAAATCCCTTCTGAGGGCAGGGCGAGGTAGCCTTATCTCAAAATCATAAATCTAAACTCTAGAACTTTTTAATTAAATCAAATGTAAATCATATATTTAATTAAACATAAACCCTAAACATTGAATTATAAATCATATATATTATAAACCCTAAACTTTATAATTTTAACCCTTAAAGAAATTATAAGTAAAATGAATATATATTTAGATCAAAAATTTAAAATATAAATTGAAAAATAAAACTATTAACAAAAAATAAATTGAAAATAAAAAATAATAACAAAGAATAAATAAATATTTAGATCAAAATAATTTGAAAATTAAACTATTAACAAAGAATGAACAAATTTTTAGATCAAAATAATTTAAAATACAAATTATTGATAAAAGATTATGGATAAACAGATTAATTTATGATTGACTCATTTTAGTTCACTAGGATCATCCATAGTGGATCCTGGACCGTAGATGAGAATAGATCCAACGAATCTCATTTTCTCCCTCTTCTCTCCCTCTTCGCGAAAAATTCTCCCTCTTCTCTCCCTAATTTTTTTCCTCCTCTTCGCGATGAGAAACTCGATCTCTTCCTCTCCCTCTTCTCTCCCTCCTCTATTAATGCGGAAATCAATCTCTTCTTCTCCAAATCCAGCAAGGCGAGCCGTGACGAGCCGTGACGAGCGGTGTCGAGCAATGACGAGTGGTGATGAGCGGTGACGAGCGACTGACTTACACGGCGAACGTGCGACTAGGCGAGGGCAAGAGAGAGCAGCTTCGGCGAGCGGTGTCGTTAAGGGTTCTGCATCCAGATCCGGCGAGGCAAACAGTGTCGTTGAGGCTTACACATCCAGATCTGGCGAGGCGAGTGGTGTTGTTGACGGCGAAGGTGGAGAAGAGGAGGTTTATGGCGACTATAGGTGAAGGAGGTTGATGGCGACTATACGGTGAAGGAGGTTGATGGCGACTATACGAGGGTTGGGCGACGGTAGAGACTCGATGGCGGCGATGCTTTAGTTTTAGGGTTTTTGTTTTTTTGTAATTTTTTAATTAAAATATTGTAAGATTATTTAATTTTAGAAGTTTTTAAAAATATTTCGAAATTAATATTTAAAATTAAATTTAATAATTAATTTTTTAAATTAATATATAAATTTTAAATCTAATAATTAATTATTTGAAATTGAAATATATAATTTTAAATTTAATAATTAATTGGTTAAAAGCCACAATCAAATTCGCACGAATTACCCAAGAAACTTTCGTAGCAATTCCCATGAAATTGTTTCGTGGCAAACTTAACCAGGAATCCCCACGAAAATTTTTGGGACTAATTTCGTGGCAAAGGGCCAGGAATTAGCCATGAATCATTGTTTCCCACGAGCCTATAGCCACGAAAATAACTGTGTGGGAATGTTGTGGCTAATAGCCCATACCCACGAAAAAACAATCTATTTCTACGAAATATTTTCTGGCTATACAAATATTCTTACTAGTGTGTAGAAGACTGATGTTTTGCATGTGTGGTGCATTTCTTCAAACATTCCTAATTTTTTTAATAAAGTATTTAAATTATTTAAATTATATATTTAAATAAATATATAATCTCTCCTTTTTTCCATAAATTAACATAATTATAAAATCAACATAATTACCTAAAATACCAAATCAAACATTTTATAAATCTCTAATGAATTATTATCCACCAAATAAATATAATTTTTTAAAATACAAACAACTTACAAAATCTCTCAGTTTTGTGAAATATTATCCACCAAATTAGCATAATTTTCCAAAATAAAAGTCTAGCGTTTTATAATTATCTAAGTTTTTATGAACTATTATCTATTAAATAAACATTACACATAAGATAGAAAATCTACCGCTTTACAAATCTATCAGCTTTTATGGACTATTATCCACTAAATAAATTTATTTTTCCAAAATACATAATTCTAACGTCTTACATAATCACTCAATTTCATAAACTATTGACAACCAAATAAGTCTAGTTTCCAAAATACAAAACCTAGCGTTTATTACAAATTCATTAATTTGTGGACTATTATTCATCAAATGCGCATAATTTTCCAAATTTCAAAATTTTAACGTTTTACAAAATCTTTTAGTGCTTGTGCATTATTATCTAAACAATTAGCAAAAATTTCCCAAAATATTATTTTTTTAGAAATCATTTATAAATTTTATAAATTATTATCAACCAAATCAACTCACTCCCAAAAAATGAAAAATGAGAGAGATCTACAAAAAAAATTCCATTATTTCGGGACTTATATCCAAATCATCATAATTTTCTAAATGACAAAATATGTCGTTGTACAAAATCTCTGAGCTTTTTGGACTTTTATCCACCTAACCAATATAATTCTCTAGAATAATTTTTTAGCATTTCACAGAATCTATAATTTTTGTAGACTATTATCCACCAAATCAACCAAAAGTTTTCAAAATAAAAAATGTTAAAGTTTTCAAAATATCTCGATTTTAGTGGAGTATTATCTAGGAAAATAGCATAATTTCTCAAAATACATAACATTTTAGCATTTTAAAAAAGATCTCAATTTTATGGACTATTCCACCAAAGGAGCATAATTTCTCCAAAAACAAAAAATTCTACCGTTGTAGAAAATCTCTTATTTTTTATAAAATATTATCCAACAAATCAGATTATTTCCCAAAATACAAAAACTTTTTAGCGGTTTACAATATATCTCAGTTTTATGGACTATTATCCACAAAATTAGCACAATTTATCATAAAAAAATGTTGGCGCTTTACAAATCTCTCGGCTTTTGTGGACTATTATCCATCAAATACGCATAATTTCCAAATTTCAAAATTCTAGCGTTACAAGAACGTTCAGCTTTAATGCACTATTAACTACCAAATTAGCAAAATTTCCAAAATATAAAGTTCTATTTTTTACAATAA
The DNA here is from genome assembly GCA_900406285.1 of Biscutella auriculata. NCBI lineage: Eukaryota > Viridiplantae > Streptophyta > Magnoliopsida > Brassicales > Brassicaceae > Biscutella > Biscutella auriculata. Next base: position 8,891 of record OVAO01001299.1, read on the forward strand.
TTTTTAACTTTAATAAATTCTTATCCCCCAAATCAGTTTACTTTCCAAGAAAAACAAAAAATGGGAGTGATCTACAAAATCTTTCAGTTTTGTGGTCTATTACCCACCAAATTATAATAATTTTTCAAATGACAAAATATAGTGTTGGTTAAAATATATGAGGGTTACAGACTATTATCCACCAAACCAATATAATTCCCTAGAATAAAAAACTATAGCATTTTATATAATCTCTAATTTTTGTAGACTATTATCCACTAAATCAATAAAAATTTTAAAAATACAAAATGTTAGTGTTTTTCAAAATATCTCAGTTTTATGGAGTATTATCCAGCAAACTAGCATAATTCCTCTAAACAACATTTTAGCGTTGTACGTACAAAAGATCTCAATTTTATGGACTTATCCACGAGATGAGTATAATTTCTCAAAATAGAGAAAATTCTAGCGCTTCACTATATCTTTCGGTTTTATGGACTGTTATCCACCAAATCATCTTAATTTCCCAAAATCTAGAAAATTCTAGAGTTTTACAAAATATCTCAGTTTTATGTACTATTATCCACCAAATTAACACAATTTCTCATAATACAAAATCTAGTGTTTTACAAATCTCTTAGCTTTATGGACTATTATCCACAAAATCAATTTAATTGTCCACAATTTAAATCATCTCTCAATTTTTGTAAACTATTATCCACCAAAAAAGTTAGTTTTACAAAATAAAAAAACCTAGCGTGTATTATAATTTTTTTAGTTTTTATGGAATAGTATCCATAAAATGCACATAATTTTTTAAATTTTAAAATTTTAACGTTTTATAATATATCTTAGCTTTATGCAATGTTATCTACCAAATTAGCAAAATTTGAATATATTAAATTCGATTTCTTAAAAAACTCGTAACTTCTAGCGGTTTTTAGGAAATCTAACGTTGTAGAAAATCTCTTATTATTATAGACCATTATCCATCAAATCAACTTAGTTTTCCAATATACAAAAATTTCTAGCGGTGTACAAAAAATCTCAGTTTTGTGGACTATATCCACCATATTAGCATAATTTTGTCGTAATAAAAAAATCTAACGCCTTACAATCTCTTAGTTTTATGGACTATTATCCACTAAATCAATTTAATTCTCTCAAATATAGAATTCTAGTGTTTTACATAATCTCTCAATTTTTATAATCTATTATCCACCAAATAAGATTAATTTCCCGAAATATAAAAAATTCTAACGTTTTACAAAATATATCAATTTTATGAATATGTGAACCTCTCATTTGTAAACCAGTCTGATAGCATACCTTATGTTAGAAATCGTTCACAGAAGTACCACACAAATCATAAAATTATGTTATGTAGGTACATCATAGGTATCAACACCATGCTCTCATAACATTTGAGTTCATATATGGTTGGAAGAACATATCGAGGGATTTTTTTTTGGATGCTCTGGTCTAGGTGACAAAATCGTAAAGAACAAAAATTTTTGTTTCATCACATAGTTGGAGGGAGATTGTATGGTATCATAATTACTTGCCAAAGCGAATATTGTCACTTGTATGTTTGCCATGTAATCTTAGTGGCGGATGACCAGTATGATTAATACAATCTCTTCAATGCTACAATAATGGAAAATACCACATTCTCTTAATGGGATATGAACTTTATCACTGGTTTTCTTATATCAAGTATGATGATAAAACTTGCAAGTCTTACTACTTGAATCATGTCTCTAAAACATCATACAATTATTCTCACAAACACCAACCATCTGATATGAAAATTTTAATTCCTTCACGAGCTTATTTATTTCATAGAATGAAGATGGTACCAAATTATCTTCGGGTATAACATCTTTGACAAAATCCACAATTTCATCGACACAATCCTTACTCAAGTCATGGTATGTATTTATTGTCATCAGTCTACTTTTTGTTGACAATAGTGATAAACCATCTCTACATCTTGCACATTGAAAAAGTTTTGCTATATCTAGCATATTGAAAAATTGTCGTGTTGTTAAATTTGGTTCCTCCCTTATATTCTCTTCATCGACAATTGTTGGTATATGGTCTCGCCAAAAATTATTAATCATTTCTACCATCCCTTTAGTTTCTACTTACACTTATGGTTCTTCTATGATTTCTACACCGACCTCTTGACTAATGCTATCAAAATTCACCATCACTGTGAAAATATCAAATCTTGTAACCCAACATAAACCATTTATTATATAGATGTCTCCAAATTTTACCAATGTTTGCCGATCTACGATTTCTAAACTCAGCACAAGGGAAAAATATTTTAAATGTTCTCAAAGTTGTTTCCTATTTTGATGCAAGTGACATAAACTGTTGTATTCCATCTATATACTCTTATTTATGTTGCCCGCTTTTCGAAATTGGATGAAATTTGTCTAACCAAAAATTGAGATAATAACTAGAATTATACGAAATCATTTCTGATAATAACTTCATATGTATTAGAGAAGAATGTTTGTAGGAAATATTTTTTGGGATTTACAATGAAAGAGAAATCCTTCTTATAGAATTTTCAAAAGGTTTATGGCCATGTTCCGACAAAAATGTGACGATTTTCCTAACAAGTTAATTCCTATAAAAAATTTCGTCGAAACATCATAAAGGTTAATTTTATGCAGTTTTCTATTAAAACATTCTAACATTTTCCAACGGAATTCCAATATACTATTTGTTATCGGTGAAAAAAGTTGGGGGAGTGTTGGAAAATTTGTGGAAAATCCTTGTTGGATCATTTTATATCATCCATCAAAAACAATTAATGTCTTTTGAGATTTATTGAAGTTGTTATAAAAGAAAATGAACATTTAGAAGTAAATAAATATTTTATTTATATTTACTGATTTTAATATATTTTACTTAGTTGTATTTATTTATAAATTTAAATTTAATATATTAAAATTTTTAAGAAATTATCCATATTTTATAAGAGAATTCTATAGAAAATCGGTCAGTTGAAATTTTTCTCATTATTTTCCACGACTATTTCTATTGAAAATATTTTTTACCACTTCCCACAACTATTTTAGGCATAAATATTTTCTATTATGTTTCTGACTATTTTAGATTTTCGATCAGCAATTTTCAACCGATCTCCACCTATTTATTGTGGGCACAGTGAATGGTCAAATTTCTCTTTTAGATATTAAACTTGTTCTTGGTCTAAATATAGATTCATGAGAGCATGTATATCAAGGTTTCTTAGGCCTGATTTCTTAGGCATTAAACCCAAAAAAAAAAAAATGAATTACAGGTGAAAATCAATTCTCGTTTTGGAATTTTCAGAAGCGGATGAGAACCGGCACATATCGTGTTCTCATAGGAAGGAAGGAAAAAACATCTCTCTCCACTCTCTTTCTCTCGTTTTCTCTCTCGGATGATATGTTAATATATTCATCTAAACATGGTCTGAGTCTATATTTGTGAATTATAACACTTCTGGGCATTGCCTCGTTCCATCGTAAAATCAGTAAGATCTTCCAAATCCTGGAATAGAACATGCTTGGGACTCACATGGCTTGCATTGAACATATGTTGTCAGACACTTGGGAGTATAAATATGCATGTGAAATAAAACACCTTTTCACCAATCTTTTTAGAGGAATACACTAGAATGTAAAATTCTGTGGAATCGGAAGAAAACAAAGAAAAGTAGAGGTAAAGGAAATTGGGATTAATTAAGCACATGAATCCAACTGATATTTCCTAATTACATGACAAAACTGTTTCTGAGAGTTTAAACTAATGTTTTCTTTTTACAACAAAAAGAATTATGTTGAAATATAGTTTAGTTAGTTGTTGGCAGACATTTCCTAATTAGATGACAAAACTCTGTGTCTTGAGGTTAAACTGTTTCTAGTTTTTATATTAAAAAGGATAACGTTAACATATAGATTCTGTTAAAGAAAGTTTTGAAATGTGAATGCATGTTTGAGTCCACTAACTAAAAGCCACAAAGTCATAAACAGGAGACTTTGGATTTATTATTTTTCGAAATGTGATTCCAAAAGTCCGATATAAGAATAGTATGTTTTTTAATCTCCTTTAGTCTGCTCATAATTGCAGGCTAAAAAAAAAAAATTGCAGGCTAAAAAAGGATATTTGCATGCAGCTCAATATATAAATTTTCGACAAAAAAAAGAAAAGGAAACTCTTATAAGAAAAGATTGGTTATTATATCTCAATTCTTATTACCACATATTATTAAGAAAAATATTTTCAAATTATGTTTATATATAGTCTTTCAAAACTTACTATAAAGAAAGAAAAGGAAATATTTTCAAACTATGTTTCATAGGTTTATAAGTTAGGGTCGAGTTCTTTCAATGCAATAAGATTATATCCATTATGTGTAACATAAATATTAATAATATCTTTGCTTAACATGTGAAACAATTAATACTCTTATTAATTAGTATAGTTTTCAGAACTCAAACTTGACAAAATTCCATTCTTATGGCTAATTTTTTTTTT
>OVAO01001302.1:1345-15636 GCA_900406285.1 Biscutella auriculata
GAAATTACTAGACATGATTAAAACAATATGATGAATCAAATATGTCTATTTGGAAGCTCTCTAGACAAGCCCTACATTTCTGATAAAAGCATAAAAAGGTAAACACATGAGTTCTTGTGCTTTTATATACTTATGAGGTATGTTTAGGGTTTTCCTTGGGTGTGGGATTCGAAATGAGAAATTCAGAGATTTTGAATTTTGAGGATCGATCGATCCTCAAAATGGGATCGATTGAACTTTTGTTTACAACAAAATTTCTGCACATTTGTATTCTGTGCGCTAGATGGACATGTCTTCACGAAAAAATAGTGTAACTCTTCAACCATTGCTTGAAATGAATTTAAACCACCGTCAAAAGAAAACTAACTCACGTGGCTCTCTTGCATCAAAAATTCTGCACAATCCAAATAAGAAAGCCTTTCAACTACTTTCAAATGCCTGACACTTTTGCATGATTATGCACCTCCAAATATCCCAAAACGACTTATTTCCCCCAAAACAACCTAAATCCCGTAAAAACCAAAAGAAGAATAAAAGACTCTAAAAACACTTATTATACTCAATAAAACATTTAAAACTTATACACGAAACAGAATAAAAACTGGTAAAATCGGTGCTTATCAATAGGAAACAATGCTTAACGTAGAGGATGAGAGAAACGTGGGAGAGCTTGCTAAAGAGAGAGATTTTAGAGTGTTATGTTTTATAGGCATGCAATCGACCTTGCTTGTATTCACTCACGAGCGGATCGACCATTGTCGACACAACTCACAGTTTGCTAAGCGATTAATACTATAAACGCCGACCCAACTTGGCTCCCCTTTATCTGCTTTACTTTACGTGCATTTAGTTTTCCACATTTACTTTCTCGCATTTATTCATCTCGCATCTTCATTTACGCACTTATTATTCAGTGCCCAGACCACGTCGCTTTACGTTTTTAGCCTTTACTTTACGTTATTTACATTCCAGTCTTTTATTTGTAGTATCAACTTTAAGAAACCTCATTTTATGCTNCTTTACTTTACGTGCATTTAGTTTTCCACATTTACTTTCTCGCATTTATTCATCTCGCATATTCATTTACGCACTTATTATTCAGTGCCCAGACCACGTCGCTTTACGTTTTTAGCCTTTACTTTACGCTATTTACATTCCAGTCTTTTATTTGTAGTATCAACTTTAAGAAACCTCATTTTATGCTTATTGTTTATACTATATTAATCCTTATGTTGCCCATGTTTGGATTGACTTAACTCTCAGAATATTCTTATTTACTTGTGTTATTGCATGAACCAAAATTTAGCCTCGTACGTGGAGACTTTTATAGCAAAAGCTACGAAGTAACCACCTAAAAAAATGTAAGATAAAAACCGTATGTACCCCACAAATCCAAAAGACGAAATCGGAAATATGACAGATGAAGCAACTAAAAATCCTTCTACTAGCCACCAAGCCGGTGAACAACATGCCCCAATGGATGAATGAGCACCTCAAAGTGATGTACCATGAGCAACACAATAGCCAACGCGAGATCCACGATCAGGCCACAAAAAACCAGACACCTCCATTAAGTCACGAAATCCTTTGCCACTTGTACGTCGAGTTTCATGTCTCCCAAATGGAGTAACGCATGCTGACCGCCATGAGGCAACTGTGCAACAAATCAAAGGCCCACTCTACCATCGACCAGCGAAGACGCAATGAACAGACAAGACCTTGAAATGGAAAAAAATGAGGGAGAAAATCATCGAGATAACCTTTAATGGACATCGCTCGACGAGTTCGCCTGCAAAGACTAAACGAGTTCTAGAGGAAACTCAGAAAACTCCATTCACCATCAATATCACTACTGTGCAAATGCGCCAAGAAGGAAAATTTTGATGCCCGATATACGAAGGAAGCACTAATCTCAAAAGCGACATGACCGCATTCACCATCGTTATGGGCATAATGCACTTCATCCCATAAGAGCGAGACGCTCAATTGGAGAACCTTAGTGGAGCAACACTCAATTGGTTCTCGTGATTAAAGGCAAACTCGATCGATAGTTTTTGGTTGCTATCGACCGCCTTTTTGAAGCACAACTCGATGTTCATACAGAAAAGCGCGTCAAACGCCGACCTTTGGAATTTTTCTCATGATCCGAAGGAGTCCCTGTGATGTCCCAAGTCACGATAGTAGATGACACGGCCATCGCGACCCTGAGAAACAATTTATGAGGTTTATTTTGTATCTGTATCAATCAGAGGTTTTAAATAACATTTTCCTCTTCATCACACTAACTACAAGTGCATAGCTATGCCAATTGAGTACTTAGGGATCAAATCCACAGAGAAGTTGGTACTTAAAGTCAAAGCGTGTATAAAGCTAAGGTGATTAGGGTTTTGGTTGTTTAATACTAGATCTAAGCGTCCAGACAATTAAGTAAACAAAGAAATGGAAATAATCAAGAAAGCAAAACTTAGAAATTCTAAATAAGGAAAATCTCTATTAAATTAAACGTTAGGTCTTTAGGACATTCCATCCTTGGATCCCATGATGTTGGTTATTCGGTTCTACGCGTGAGATAAGTGAACCATCTTGAGCTCGATAATGGTTGCTTGGCCCTACCCCACCCTCGTGGTGCATTATGACCCTAAGCCACATACCGAAATAACCAAATGGCGATCAAATTCGTTCCCTTGGTGGCTAGTCTATCATTATCACGAGACTGAATTGATATGCTCACAACAAGGGGACCCATAAGAGAAATCTAGGCATAGGTTTTTCCCCTATGCAAAATTCCTCTCGGTTGCTCTCTCAACAAATGGTACAGGTATTTTCATGGGATTGTGTCCCTATGAGATGTCCGTTGGATCGGCTAGATGATCAAGCTTAGCCAAACATTACGTGCGGGTTGAGAGAAGACTCTTAGGCAACATCCTTTTGAACATAACCTACTCATGTCTAGATCATGTTTTCCTTGACGGAAAATCCCTAAACCAACCTACCTACTACTCACACATGAATACTATTCAGATAGACATGTGTGGTAGGGTTAACAAGCAAACAAAATTTATTAGAACAAGAACAAGTAAGAGTGTAGTCAAGTGTAAGAGAGCCACATGTTAAGATAGTTTCAAGGAAGTTTGGCTTAACACTTGAATCGACCCTATGGAACTCTTAACAATCGAACTAAAACCTAAAAGACTTGAGGGTTTTGTAAAGACAATAAGCAAAAGATGAACAACAAGGAAAACAATAAGTAACTCGTGAGACAAACCTTGAAACTCTCAGCCTCAATGGCTATGTTGCTTAAGCGTGAAAAGGAGAAGCTCATGGCTTTCTCTTGCACTAGAACACAACCTAAAACTCCGAGAACAAGAGAGTATGGAGTTTCTAAACGAGGATCAGAGAGCATGCAGTAAATTAGATGAAGAAAGACGAGTTTATTTCTTTGGAAAATAGAAGAAACAATCGACACAAGTTTAAGGAACTCGAACACACTAAGAAAAGAGGTAAGCCTCTTTATCCCCACTCAAGAATCATAAACTAAGCCTAATGATTTAAGGGGAAACCAAGGGAAGATCGAGAAACTAGTGGGCTATTGTAATCACATCGATATATGTCTAAACGAATTTAACATATAGGTGACTTTATTCGAGACAATAAGTGACTTTATTCAATACATTAAGCATTTACTTTAAATTTACAACATAAGATTTATTGCTCATCATTTTAATCATCATCATTAGAAGTTGATATATTACAAAGAAATTCATCATCTGGCTTCTCATCTCCGATGTTGAAATTAATATCTTCTCTTGCTCCTGATCCATCTGCTAAATTATCCACTACAATATCTTTAATCCTATTGAATTCGACAACGACGTCGTTTTCATGTTGCAACATACTAGAATTTGTACATTTATATGTTCCCAAAATATTTCCCCACAGATTGACTTTTCAAACATTAAGCCATGATTGCTTCCGAATTATATTGCAAGGTATGATATAAAACAAACTTGATCGACTTGATAAGCTGCATTTACAAATGAATTCATTAATAATATATTTAATTTTAGATTACTTATATATGCTAGTTAATAATAATTAAAAATAATTCATAATTACCAAAAATAAAAGGTTCATATTTGTAATATTTCCCAATGCAAGTACGTCTATAATATCACCAATGCTCGTTCTTGTGCCTTTACTGATCATAGGGTCATACCACTTACAAATGTGTGATCTTCAAGTGCAAAAATATTACATACTCTAACTGTATGATATCAGTTATGTTCCCATAAAAAAAGTTTCATCAGATGCATCTGAATAATTTTCTCACACACATATCCCATAGTTATATGTTTTTCTTTGATGTCCATGATTTAGTGTATGGAACAAATAACCTCCTGTATAATATATGAGACAAGTCATTGCCTTAGTCATGAGGCCTTGAACTAACTCTTGAACCCAAATAGAGAAGCCTCATCAGTCCCATTTCTTAAATCCACCTATATTATCCAAATACGTAATACATATCAGTATGATAAGTATACTATTGGACATATGTCAATTAATGTACACTTACATATTCTCTAACCCATATATGATTTTTTCGTCTCTTTTCATAGAAAGTTCATAATTAGAGTGTTGGATATGAAAATTGAATTTGATCTTCGAACATGCTATATATAAACACCGAACACATTCATCTTCATATCATGAATATGAAAGATACCTCTCAAGTGGTCGAAAATATTCACAATTTTGCAAACCTTATGCATGTGCACAGTGATAGTCTCTTTCTGACAACCATATCTCCTTACATATCCACTTTCATGACCTATGAGAGTGAATATATTTTGTATACAACCAACAAGATACACATGAGCTTCACCTTCGTTAAAGCTAGTTGACATATACATAAAGTATATATATATATNTACAACCATATCTCCTTACATATCCACTTTCATGACCTATGAGAGTGAATATATTTTGTATACCACCAACAAGATACACATGAGCTTCACCTTCGTTAAAGCTAGTTGACATATATATATATATATACATAAAGTATATATAAATATATATATATATATTTACATAAAAAACTAAATAAGTAAAATTGATTCTCATAGTTTTATAAATAATTTTATTTTCAAAATTACTTTATTTTTGTTTGTAGATGTGCGCCAAAGTAGTGCTCGAAGAAATAAGAAATTTTGTCATTCACATATGATTCCACAATTGATCCAACTACAACTCTTTTGTTTTTCGCCTTTCTTTTCAATTTCTCGAAAACCCTTTCAAATGGATATATCCACCTATGTTGTACAAGACAACCAAATCAGATTAGTATGACAAATGTATAGGTAGATGTTCCATTACATCAAAAAGAGCAGGTGGAAAGATCTTCTCCAAATTACATAAAATAATGACTATGTTTTCCTTCATAATTTGTACCCGACTTTGTTGCAAAGATATTTAACACAAGTCCTGGAAAAACCTCCAATTCCTAGTGAATAATACATTAATTGATCAATATTATTTTAAACATGAAAAATAAATTGTACTTATTAATGAAATCATGAATTAGATTACATGTATGTACCAAATAGAGCAAAATGTATGTTTCAGGGTAAGAGTTTTGTTAAAATGAACGCAAGCTACCGCTACATAAACACATGAAAATCATGACTCTTCATACTTGATAAATTCCCACCATTAAGAGTTCTTTGGATAATGGGGGTCAACAAAATATAGGAAAATGAGTTTTTCATGAGCATCGAGTTGCAACTCTTTCCGTGAACATGTTAAATTCATTCTTTATTTCTTTGTGTCTTTTGATTTGTCTTTGTCATTCAGTACGGTATGCAAGATGTCATCAAAAAAATTATTCTCTGTATGCATGACATTACGATTATGTCGTAGATGTAAGTCTGTTCAGTATGGCAACTCCCAAAATATGCGTTCTTTGTGTCAATTACGCCACTTACCATATTTCGGCTTCTTTACCTCGTGACCATTCCCATCTCATAAAAATATTTGGCGGATTGACTCCTCTTATTCGCTCATACAAAACTTACACACCATTGAAAGATTTAGGTGGATAATCATCCAAAGCATGTTTCCCTTTCATGACTTTTTTATTCTTCTGTAATGGATGGCTTGGAGGACGATATCTCTAGTGACAATCAAACCAACACGTCTTCGTTCCATTTGAGCTAAAATATCTTTGTAACTTCCATGCATATTAGACATGATAATCTACCATGTGACATCCATCTTGAGAGCATGGTATATGTAAGAAAGTCACTGATCGCCTACATCAATACTACTTTTAAGTTGAAATTATGTCTGGTTGATATGTCGTATTACTCAACTCCAGTAGACCAAAGCTCATTTAAGTCATCAATAAGAGGTCAAAGGGAAACATCAAGACTTGCTTGTGAATGATTCGACCCAAAATTCAAAATTGTTATAATAAAAACTCTTTACTCATACACATATCTAGGGGTAAGTTATGGGGAGTCATAGTCACATGCCATAGCCAATGATTCTTTGACATACCAAAAAAATTAAATTAATCTATACACAATCCAATGTAAACATTTCTTGGTTAACCAACAAATTCAGAATGTAGCTACTGAAATTTTTTTCATTCTGATACATTTTATGGATGAATCATTTCTCCCTCATTGCTCATACTCAACGTGCTATCTCATTCCTTTAGCAATCTTCTCGCTTTAAGACATTCTCTTTAATGTGTCAGACACCGGTAAATACCACATACAACTATATGGTCTTTTTGTTTGTTCGTTCATCGCTAGGCCTATATCTAGGTGCTTGAAAAAATCTATATTTATCCCATTTTTCATATTTTCCAAAAGATCATACAATTGTGGATACAAAGGTCAATTGTATAAAATGAGAGAGAGTTAAATTACGCATCAGTTTCTCTGTCTCGTAATATGAACATGCGCTTGATTTTCTTCTAGCAAATACTCTGTAATTAGCTAAGCTCAACCGTCTACGCATTTTTAGCCATATTAAAATCTACCGTCAGGTTCAGTACCTAGCCACTAAAGATAATTGTGAGTGCCCTTCTTGACAGTAATCATACAATGAATTTTTATTGCTTCCAACATGTTATAAAATTTTCTTGTCTCTTTGTTTGATTCTTTTCTGTTTCTTGTCTCTAAGCATCAAAGCACCCAAGTTCAAATAAAAAACCTGAAACAATTGAAACAAAAAGGATATGTACAAGGATAAACATGGGACTTCCTCCCATATGAACTTGTTTAACGTCTCTAGCTTGACATATTCACTACAATCAATGCGACGCAAGGTTCCTTTCAAGCCGCTCAATCTTGTCTTTCAACTTCTTCATTATCTTAAAGTTAAAGTTGCTTTGGGCTTCCAGGTTCCACAACTTCTCCACCATGCACTGGTTCCACCCGTCTTTCCACCCATCTTGAATCGCCAACCTTCGCCTCAAGTACGTCTCCTTATAGTGCAAGGAGATCTTCCCGGTCAATTTGACGGTTCAAGACTAGTTGTTGGTCATTCAGGACATCTCTTCTTCTGGTTTGTTCCCTAGATCATTCTCGGTTAGAGTTTCATAAACATAACTTCCTTCCATCTTGGGTTCCTGGCAAAAGCTATAATATGTTCCAAATAGTAAGTAAGAGATTCCTTCATCCATGTTGTTCATGATCAGCTCATCACTTCCAAAAAGCAAAGTCGCTCTAGCTGAGCAAAGGAAAGGTCTAACGAGGATTATGGATATGGATTGCTCAGCTCGCACTAAGATGTCCATAATGTAGAAATTTGTAGGAACTAAGCAGTTGGAAATCTCAATTTGGACTTCGAAGACAATTCCACACAGACTATTGGCGGATGCATTGGTCAGGGTTATCTCAATGTCGGGAGATTCAATCATATCAAATCCTAAGTAATCACATACTTCCTTAGACATCACACTGAGGAACGAAGTTGAATCACACAAGATGCCCTGCATATCTCATCCACTGATGCTTATTGGAAGTAAGTAGCAATCAATTTCCACTTGTTGATGCATTTCCTTCATCCCGTTAGGAAGATTTCTTAATGCAACCCTTGGAATCTCGGGTTCATTCGATTCCTCATCGAAACTAGGCTTACCATCGTTAGGTCTTCCTTGACTCCCATAAAAAATACTTGGCCTTCTATGGTGGCCTTTTTCCCCACTGACTTTGTTTCTTAACATTAGACGAGGCCCTTCCTGAGATCCAAGTGGATAGTCCCATTCGTGACATTGATGTCCGCCCTAGCGGTAGCTAGGAACATGCGATCAAAGATGAGTAGGTCCTTAGGCTCTTCTTCCATTTCAAAGACCACAAATCTGTACGAACCTCGGCGTCCCTCAATCTTACTGGTAGATCCATTAGCATCCCTACAAGTCTTCACATTGATCTGTTTGCTAGCACTAAAGATATCATGCATGGTTCAAAAGAAAAAATCCCAATTTCTCAGCTACGGATAATGGCATGATGTTTACACTTTCTCATAAATCACATAAACAATTATGAAATTGAAATGATCCTAAGGTACAAGGATAGTGAAACTCCTTGGGTCTTTTAGTTTTGCAGAAGCCTCCTCCTTTAGAAGGATAGAGATCACCATGACGTCTAAGCGTATAAGCTTGCTTTTGATTTCTTCTTTCAAGGAGTTGTTGGAGTTGGGATTGTTCAAGAAGGCGTTTATTTTTGGCATTGCCTTGTGGACGTATTTCATCTTCTCCTAAAACTGATCTCGATACATTACCATGAGTTGCGTCTTGAAACGCCTAGGAAATGGGACTTTTTCCCAAGCAAAATTTTTTAACGTCTCTTGCTTGACTTATTCACCGCAATCAATGCGGCACAAGGTTCCTTTCAAGCCGCTCAATCTTTTCTTGTAGATTCTTCATTATATTAAAGTTAAAGTTTCTTTGGGCTTCGAGGTTCCAGAACTTCTCCACCATGCCCTGGTTCCACCTGTCTTGAATCTCCAACCTTCTCCTCAAGTCCTCGTAGTTGTCTTGTACTTCTCTTTCTAGTGCAAGGAGATCTTCCCGGTCAATGTGATGGTTCTGGACTAGTTGTTGTTGGTCATCAAGGAGATTGTTCAAAGTGACTTCGAACTTCCTCATCATCTCTTAAACATCTTGGTTGCTTGGTTTGTTCCCCAGATCATTCTCGGTTTGAGTTTCATACACACAACTTTCTTCCATCTTAGGTTCCTCGTAGAAGCTATAGTATGTTCTGACTATTAAGTAGAGAATTCCTTCATCCACGTTGCTCATTATCAGCTCATCACTTCCAAATTGCAAGGTCGCTCCAACTGAATGAAGGAAAGGTCTGCCGAGGATTATTGTTTGTTCAGCTCACATCGGGATGTATAAAATGTAGAAATTTGTAGGGTGCAAGGGATAGTGAAACTCTTTGGGTCTTTTAGTTTTGTAGAAGCCTCATCCTTTTGAAGGATATAGATCACCATGTTGTTCTAGGCTTTTAAGCTTGCTTTTGATTGCTTCTTTCAAGGAGTTGTTGGTGTTGGGATTGTTCAGGAAGGCGTTTACATTCGACATTGCCTTGTGGACGTCTTTCATCTTCTCTTCAAACTGATCTTGATACTTTGCCATGAGTTACGTCTTGAAACGCCCATGAAATGGGATTATTTCCTCATAGATAGGTGGTTTAAAGACCACATCATACACTTGGTTCTTTTCCTTTCTCCTCATCTATCGGAATGTTGACCCCCACACCTAGTTCCTTATTATCCTCGATGAAAACTCTTGTGGTGATAACATTAACAAATTCCTTGGTAGCGAATTCCGCTTTCCCCGTGAGTTGTCCCATTGGTCGCTTAAAAGTAGAGGAAATTCGGGCCACATGGTTACCCAAATCCTTCAAGTGGGATGCCATACACACAAACTTTGTGTTAACATCACTGTAGATCGCATCAATCTTGGCGTGAATCTCTTTCTTGAACACGCTGAAGTTTATTGCATTCCTATTTTGACCTTATTAGAGATGCTTCAACATTTGAGTGGTTTGACCATCCTCTGCATTAGAGGATGAAGCGTTCCCTTGATTTTGAACTTTTTGGTAGACCAAATCATTTCAGAAACCTGGAGGCTTGCTGAATCGATTGTGGTTGTTGTTTGAAGCCTCCTTGATTATTGCATTGGGGCCTTGGTTGAAAACCCCCTTTGTTGAATGGCTTATGGTTGGGGTATACTTGATCTTACGGGTTAACCACATTTGGGTTCCTAGAGGAGAGGTTTGGATTAGCTTGGTAGTTGTTGAACCCATAGTGATGACCTTGGTCACTGATAAACTGTTCTTTCCACTAGGTTTTGGGTTTGGTAGTTCAGCTATCATGTAGTATAGTAGAGGTGTAAGAGATGTCGAACCAATCTCAGGTGGTAACAATGCACTAGTTTTGTGATGTTAATTAGCTAAGTCTAGGTGAAATCGATAGGTTATGTTTCTCACGAACAATCCTACTTTAAACTAGAGTATAAAATAAGCAATGCAAAGAAAGTAAACCAAAAGTCAACGAGATTGAAGAAATGTAAATTCAAAATTAAAACAAGCATATGGACCAGGACAATCGAAATGGACAGTCAATTGATAACTAATGATGTTCAATTTCACAATTCAGGTTCGTCTTATGTCTAAGAATTTCAATTCTAGGTTAGTTCACTCCCATGATAAAAACATCTTTCCTAGTTATGAAATCTAAACAATCCCTTGGAAGCATTAATAATTTGGAAGCAATTAACTCAATTCCATGGAACAATCTGTTAATCCTTAAACAATCTCTTGGAAAGAATTATTAAACAACATACTTATTTGGTTGGAGAATTTCATCGAACACAGGGCATGAATTTCCCTAGGTGCATAGATAAGGTGTTCAATCAAATCTATGCATTAACACAATAATCATGGAGAAAACACTATTCTAATCAGCCATAAACATCACTAACAATCAAATCAACCCATATCTAACCCTAATCCATAGGCTATGAAGAGTACTCACACATTAAGAACAAAACACTTTGGGAGTTTTTGCTCATGATCTGAGAAATGGAAACTGAGAATTGAAATGCAAAATTAAACAAAGATAGAGATTGAAAGGAATAATTGCAATAGAATCAAAGAGTTTCAACAAGATCTCTAGAGAGAATTTCAAAAAGAAAGCAAACACTAGATTAAACTTCAAATAAGACTCGTTGTTCTTTTAGATAGGGTTTTATCTTTTTATACTTAGGAAAAAATAACAAGGGAGATGATTGATTTCTTATAAAATGAGGGACATGTACTAGTCAGATTGACCAGTTAGGGCACTGGTGAGGATCCTGACCGGTCTAAGTTTCTTGATGTCCCTACTTTTCTGTCCCGGTGTATGGCAGCGGTCTGATGAGTGACCGGTATGATTCATCCGCGAGTAGTCTGATGGTGCACCGGTCAGTTGTACTGTTATGAGCTGACCGGTACATGCTTTAAGATTCGAGACTTGTCCCATTTTACTCAGATAATGCTCCTTTTGATCCATTCTTCAGCTTAAGTTTAACTCCATACCTGAAATGTCAAATGCAATGCAAATGCAACATAAATGACTCCAAATGCATCCTAATCAAATGCAAAATGCACGAAAACAAATGATCAAAAGCATTAATATCACTATACATCAACTCCCCTAAACTTGTCCTCAAGCTAGGCAAAAGTAAAGTGAGAGGAAGAGGTTTAAAAACTAATTCGGGGATCAAATCAACAGGTTTAAAGTAAGGCAAACCGAGCAAGCAACTCAACAAAGCATGAAAGAGTGACACGCAACTAATAACATCAAACAGCCAAGCGCCTAACACTAATGCAAACTGGACCATCATCACAAAGCTTTATGTTACCAATCAGAGAATGAACAAATCTAGACAATAGGAATTCAACCTATTCCCTACTCGTCAACCTTTTCAGAACCCTTAGGATTCAAGCGGTTTCAGATTCCTTTCTCTCTCTTTCTTTATTGCAGACAACTTTGCTCTTTGGCTCTCTCATTTTTTTTTCGATGATGGTCTTAGCTTCTAAATCTTCTTGTATATCATTTTTTTGAAGACATACCACCATACTTGGGTTCTCTTGTTACAGGTTGAGCGAGAACCAACTATGATGATGAAGGTGCTTGTCCTCTTACAACAAGCTTCCATGGCGGTTGAGCAAACGTCTAAGTGGATATGCACTCAGAACGCCCACCCTCTTACCATAGGAGTCCGCAATAGGTGTGATCAAACGCCTAAGTAGTTATGCACTCAAACATTCGTTTCCTTACCACAAACCCCCGTCACAAGCTGATCAAACGCTTCGATGGTTATGCAACCAAGCGTCTGTCTTCTTAGCAGGAGAATTAGCGTATTATTTGATTTTTTTTTTTGCTCTTTTTTTTGCTCTTTTTTTTGCTCTTTTTTACTTTTTTTTTCTTTTTGGATAAAGAGAGAAGGGAATCATTAGACCAACAATCACACCTTGGAGAACCTAATAAGGGATTTTATGCACAATTTAATGCTATAGACCAGGTCCTTATGAGAAAGAGGTAATTCTTAACCCCAAATAAGCAATTAAGAAAGACTAACCTAACATGAATAAACTTTTAGTGCGTTTCCCCCTAAGCATGCTTGATAAGACTACTCGACAAGGCTACACAAACTCTGAGGAAAACCCATAATCCTCACTGATTCCCTATGCAAATGATCTAGNTCCCTAAGCATGCTTGATAAGACTACTCGACAAGGCTACACAAACTTTGAGGAAAACCCATAATCCTCACTGATTCCCTATGCAAATGATCTAGACTCAATCCTAAAAGAATGCAAAATCCTTTTGGTTTTTGAAAATTTTGGATTTTTTGGTTTTTTCCTAAAAAATTAACTATCTACAATGCATATGAGACTGAATCAAAGAAAACAAAACAAAGCAAACCATCATTAACACGAAAGGTGGTTCCTCCCAAGTTTAAATCACACAATATCTATGTGTCCAAGTGGGAGAAAGAGACCAAAAATAAATATAAGAAATATAAATGTTTAATAGTAGGGTAGGAGAGCGTACCTACATGAAGCAGGTTGTAGGATCATGATGTACCTGACCAATCAGCCTTGTCATTGCATCACCTGAGCTAATACTTTCAATACTAAATAATCACGATTGTTATTGCCAAAGTAATAAAAATCTAAAGAAAAATCAAAGCATAAATTAAAAAGATGTCATTGAGATTGAGGTGGGTATAAAAGAGAGAAAATATATCCTTTTATGTACTCCCATTCGCCATGTATGGCTTTACTCGATGGCCATTTACTACGAATTCCCCTCCATCCTTGTTCCAGGGGACTATTGCTCCGTAGGGGCACGCTTCTTTAACTGTAAATGGACCTGACAATCGTGGTTTAAGCTTTCAAGGGAAAAGCTTCAACCTAGAGTTGAACAGTAAAACCAAATCTCCTTCTTTGTAATCCTTATACTAGATTTTCTTATCCCGAAAGGCGTTTTTGCGTTCCTTGTAAATCCTAGAACTGTCATAGGCTTGAAGTCTAATATCATCCAATTCCTCCAGTTGCATTTCTCGTCTTTCTTGAGCAGATTTCACACTGAAGTTCCAAAGCTTAACATCCCATAATGCCTTGTATTCAAGCTCTACTACAGATGGCATGCTTTTCCATATAACATGTTGAAAGGTGTGGTACCAAAAGTAGTCTTGAAAGCTGTCATATAAGCCCAAAAAGCATAATATAATTTTGAGGACCAACCCTTTCTACTCACACCCACTATTTTCTCAACTATTGCCTTAATTTGCCTATTAGATACTTCAACTTGACCACTTGTTTGAGGGTGGTATGGCATTTCTACCTTTTGTTTGACACCATGCTTCTTCAATGAGCTCTCAAACACCTTGTTTATGAAGTGTGATTGATATGTGTGGGTTTTATCGCCTTATAAGCCTTCTTTTTGATAAACAGCTTTGTTTTTACCGCTACTACTACTATAGATGAGTAGAGCAGAGNATGAGCTCTCAAACACCTTGTTTATGAAGTGTGATTGATATGTGTGGGTTTTATCGCCTTATAAGCCTTATTTTTGATAAACAGCTTTGTTTTTACCGCTACTACTACTATAGATGAGTAGAGCAGAGGAAAACAAACCGGTTACAAATAAAGATATGGGTATATATCGAACCAAATTGGGAGGTTTTACTAGAGACAACAGACTATATCAGGGAATTCT
>OVAO01001303.1:0-11649 GCA_900406285.1 Biscutella auriculata
GGAGGGAGTAATACATAGTCTTGACTTTTTTCTCAATTTTAATATTATTTCATAAAATTAATTTAAAACCCAATATTATATTTAAATATAAAGTTTAAAATTACATATCATCAATTAATTAAGGAAATGGTGAATATATATTATTATTAATTGTAACAACAACATTTCTCTACTCCATGGCCACCTTCGTCCACAGCAGAACAAACTCCATTTTTATAACCTTGCTTAATACAAACGATGGGGCAGTCCTTCTTTCCGAATGATCTTCCACAATAAATTTTGCAAATCACCTCACCTACACAAACAAAATTCCATCTTTATAAGTTTATAATTTTCTTTAAAATTTGATGAATTATAACAATTTGTCATATGATAAATGTAAAGTGGTTAACATGTGTCGTTAGTCCAACGGTTAAACACTTAGCAGTATTGTTATCAGGTCGAGGTTTCGAGTTTCCGTAAAAGCATTTGCTCCTCTCATTTATGAGAGTTTGGATTAATGAGCTGACCCATTTATAACCCATAAAAGTTGAAAAAAGAAGAAGTAAAGTTGTATATGTACCGGAGGCAGAACAAATCTTGTTGGAGAACGAAATTGTTAGTGCAACAAGAAGAAGAAATGTAACCAAAGTTTTTGTGATATTCTTCGTAATTTTGTTTGGTCTAAATTTAATTGAAAAATATATTTTTGATGTGGAAGAAAACTTCTACTTATATAATGGTAAAAGTTGGAAAATCTTAAATTTATCCTCAATTTATAGCATTTGACTATTAGTTAATTTTTCTTCAATGTAGATTTTTTTATGCAATAGCTTAAGAAAATGATTTATCACTTACAATAATCATTAATGGTGTATTAAAAGTAATTTTAGAAAAGTCTTAGTTTTGAAGAGAGTAATAAATTCTTCAATATATGTTATTAAAGAGTCCTAATTTTAATTTTTCGTTATATATTTAATAGTATTAAATTTTGTAATTATATATATTATTATATGTACTTTTCTTAAATTTTGGAATATTACTTAACATTTTTCTTAATTTACTATTAAATGTTGTTTGACTAGAAATTTGATTTAGGGGTGGGAAAAAAGATCGGTATCGAAAAACTGAAATGATATCGAACCAAAACAAAGCGGTATTGAACCGAATCGAACTAATATCGATAAAATATACTAAATAGATCCTAAATTCATAAATCTGAAGAATCGATACTGAACCTGAATAATCCTTAATAACCTGAAATAGCTCTGTTAATTATTTTTTAAGAAATTCATAAAAACTAATTTCGTTTAGAAGATTTGATGCACCCATTGATCATGGCATCCATAGTTAACTTAGCTATACTCATTCAAAAGAGGTTATAAAATATGTTTAATCTTTATTAATTTGAAGGTTGAATTGGTAAGCTCTGAGTTGGAGAGAGTTGCTAAATAAATTTAAATTTTTGTTAGAATACATATATTTCTCTCAAATGTCAACTCTCTTTCATAAAGAAATAGTATCATACATATATATATTGAGAACTCACTTATTTAGTAAATTTAGTTAAATTCAATTTTTATATTTAAATTATTCAAATTTCTATCAAAATTTAAGAAATACTATATACATTTGAATATTTTAATATCCAGATTTTCGAAATAACATAATTTTTCGGAAGTTAAAATACTTAGATTTTATCGATCTTATATAAATACAATTAAAAGAAATAATTCAAAAGTTAATAATATAAAATACTATAAAAATATATAAATACAACTAAATTGCTTTATAGAAGCAAACTCATTATTAAATCAAAGTGATGTTAAGTTTTTAGTATTTATATAGCACCAAGTATTTCTCCTCCAAATACAAATTCTTCTCTCAAATATCAATAAACATGAGTTCAAGTAAACCAATTAATCGCCCTTCGGTGAGACATCTTAGTCACAATCATCCACTACGAGTTTTCAAATCCCAAGAAGAAGATGAGATCATTTGCTCAGGATGCGAACTCGAACTCATTGGTCAAGCTTTCAAGTGTACAAAATCACATTGCGATTACTTCTTACACAAGTCATGTTTCGATCTTCCTAAACAAACCAATCACAAATCACACACAAATCATCCTTTGACGCTACTTCATTCTCCACCATACCATGACCAGTCCACTTACACGTGCGACGCGTGCGGTGAGTATGGATCTGGCTTTGTATACCATTGCTTGGATTGTCGATATGATGTTCATGTGGGATGTGTGTTTATCCCTGAGATATTGAAGCGTGTGGATCATGAACATACACTCACTCTTCTCTATGCCACACCTTGTAAGGGATTCAAATGCGATGTTTGTAAAGAAGAGATGTTGGAGAATCTGTGGGTGTATTACTGTAAAGATTGTGACTATGGGACGCATGTACATTCATGTGCTACATATGAAGAGCAAAAGAAAAGAAAAGAAGAAGGAGAAACGAGCTTGGAGTCTTCAAGAATTGAAGCTGAGACAGAAATGGCGATTATGCAGGCACAATTAGATGCTTTGGATGCAGCGGGTAGTTATGTCGGATCCGGTTATTGGGAACCAAGGAGGAGATATTATTATTAGTGTTAATCATGAAAGTCAATAAATTGTTGTAAACTCTAATTTTTCTTTCTTTATGTTGTGGTGAGTGTTTTATTCTGATTCAGTTTCAAGTTGGTTTAGTCTGATTTCTGAATCAAGATGGTTATTGGTTTGGTTTGGTTCAATGTCGAGTGGTGTGCTATGCCTTATCGTGAGAGAGGGTTTGTGTGAGATTCATGTGTGGTCTCATTTATCCCACATTGGAAGTTTAGTCAGAGATTGACTAATATATATAAGGGAGGCCAAACCAATTAGTATGAAGTTTTCTGGGATGGTACCCCAATAACAAAGTCGTGCGGGTCCATGTGGCCCAAAGCGGACAATATAATACTAATGGGTTTGGTGGGTTCGAAGTAGCGGTCCACGGAAAGCGGTCGTTACAGTTTGCTTCCTTCTTTAAAAGCTCATCATCTCAAGCTGTTATTCGGTTAAGTCTGTTTTGCAACAGATTCACTTTCTTCTTCTTCTTTGCTTTCAATGGTTGCTCGATGTTTGTTTTAGGGTGAAATCTTCTTCATTATTGATTTAGTGATTTGTCGGATTGATCTGGCTCCGGTGATTAGCTTAACAAATCGAAAGTGAACACCGGTTAACAAATTCTCGTCTCTCGTTCTTTCTTTTATGATTTTTGTTTTACAAACGAGTGTGATCGTTCTTTGAAGAGAGTTTGTGAGTCGCGTCTTGTGAATCCTTATGGTGGATTGTAACAAATGTGTATGGTTTGTAACTTTTTTTTTGGTTTCACAATGGCTTGTTGGTGTTGGTTTTTTATTTTATATTTACTACAAAAAACGAAAAAGTCTAGAGAGAAGAATAAAACAAGTTTTATTATAACGTTCTTCTAATACAACTAGATGTTATTATAAACGTAATAGGTAAAGTTGAAAATCTAATATATAAAAGGAGAAGAGAGTTAGTTGACGAAAAAATAGAAAATGATGTTCTCACGTGTTGACATGTTATAAAATTTAATAAATATTTAATGTGTTATTATGGTAAAACTATATTATGCAATGCAGAAATCATCAACTAGTTGAAGAAGTGGGAATAGACTTGATATTGATGAACAAAGAACAATTTTTCAACAATCAAGACATGTAGTCTAGTGTTTTATGTTAGTGCGGTTGATGTGTTTCAGCAACTATAAATTTGAAACTTAGAAATGAGATAGTCACTCTTTGCTAGCTCGTCAGCATTCACATTCTCTGCACGGGATACATGTGAAAAGGTTGCGGGTTGAAAATAATTTTATAGTTCTTTAAATTCCTCGAGTTGTATCATGAACTACGACAAGTCGTACGATCTATCGATATCATGTCTAAGAGGTATGTGGAATCAGTGAGGAAGATTACTTTACTCCTTTGATACTTTATGCATGATTGGTAGAGTGGAGTGGGAGCTGAGCGCTGTTAATAGCTGAGAGTGGGAGTTGAGAGATGGGAGCTGGAAATTGCGAGCTGGGAGCGGGGATAGTCTTCTCTCAACATTTCTAGTTTCCCACTTTCTATGCAGTAGAACCTCGGCGTGAGATTTTGGACCGAATCGATTGAACTGAATCAAACCAAACATGAATTTTCGGTTTTTGGTTTGATTTTGGTTATCCTCCAATAATTGATCGGAAACAACTTTCAAACAAGTTTGTTTAACGGTTTGGTTCGCCGAACTTTTGTTTTTATTTATTTTTTTTAAATCGAGATTAAACCGAAATTAAGCCGAATTTAACCAAAAATTTCATAATATACTCAATTATCTGAAATTAATTGAATTACCAGAACCGAAATAACCGAAATTACCCGAATCGAATTACCCGAATTTCCAAAATTATCCGAAATTTTCCGGTTTAACCAAAAATTCGGTTAATTTCGGTAGATTTTCTCATAACTGAATTATCCGAAAACCGAACCGAAATTTTATTCGATTCAATTTGGTAACAAAATTGAAAACCGAAAAAACCGATCAGTAACAACCCGAACAGAACCGAATTGCAAGCCTACCAATACCATTCTACATCCGATATTATCTGAATTGGATCCCACGAACCATCTGTCTAACATTTGTATCATCGATAAACAAACAAAATGTCTTTAATATAGAAAAGCTTAAAATAGGATTGTGTTCCTTGTGTAATTGGTAATTTTCAGAAAATTATTAATTTAATTTATAGAAATTAAGGCCTCAAATTGAACGAGTCTCAGCCTCACTACCTCAACCTTCGGGCAATACATTTACCTATTTTTTCTCTAATCAAATAGGAAACAAAAAACAATATCACTCAATGAATTTTTGTTCATGAAACATTTTACACATCCATTTATCATCCCTAAAAGTGATTAACTCTTGCATTAAGCCATGGAGGAAACTAGGAAGAAACTACATTCTGGCTTACGTTTATGGGAGTTTCCTGATCAATACGTTATCGAACCAACCGATGGATCCGCGGCTCAATGTTTAGACATTAGTCGTCTCGACGGCTCCATGAAGCTAATTGGTACGTTCTTCTTTGTAGTATTGGTCCGAACTTACCTGACGCCTAAAACATACTAAAAAAATTGATGCTCCTTTACATCGTTTATAAATTTTGGCGTCTTGTGATTGAGCTCAGAGCCGGTCCTGCTTCTCGGTTACACTTAGGCTCTATCTTATTTGCTTTTTTTGTTGTTGTTTTTTCAGATCAAGTTGTAGAATGTAACTCATTGCGTGTCCCTAAAATCCGTTCGATTTTCGGTGTGGTTGGGATGTTGAAGCTTTTGGAAGGTGATTCAATAATGTCTTCTTCATCTTCATTGATCTTACTCGTTTCCAACACATCGAATTTATTGATTTTTTCAGGATCATATTTGGTGGTTGTGACAGAGAGTGAATCTGTTGGATCGTTTCTAGGTCATACTATATATAGAATCAATTCTCTCAAGGTTCTTCCTTGTGATCATTCACTTAAAAACTCTCCTGAAGAACAGGTTACATTTTCCTCTTTGTACTTACATATGAGTAGCAAGCAACGATCGTGGCTCAAATTTTTAGATCATATTAATTAGGGGTGGGGGTTCGGGTTTGGTTTGGATCCATTCGGATTTTGGGTTTTCTGTTATGTTAGATGATTGATTCAAATTATTTTATTTTTCGGTTTGGGTTCGATTCAGATCTTTTGGGGTTTGTGGGTACCAAAATACTTTCGGATCCTTCCGGATTTGGTGGAACCAAAATACTTTCAAACTCTTCAGGCTTCAGTTTGGGGTCGGGTATTTTCCAACATAAAATACTAAAAAATATTCGAAATACTAATAAGCCCAAAAATTTAACCTATTTTCATTATAAATATTACAGAAATACAAAAATGTACATAAAATTGAGAATACAATATTAAAAGTATATTAAACATATGAAAATTTAATATTAAACATTTATATCAAATAAAATAATAATGAATATTGAATATTTAGGTTTAAGTTCCTATGTTTTGGGTACTATTTTGGATCTCGGATTCGGTTTGAGTTTATTCGGATTCGTAGTACCTCACATGTAAGATCCGTTTGGATATTTTCATATTTTAATTCGGATTTGATATTTCGGATTCGGGTTCTGGGATCATAATTTTTGGCCAGCTCTAATATTAACGCTTTTTTCACAGAAAAAGGCGGAGACTGATTTCTCTAAGCTGCTAAGTGTTGCAGAGAAGACANTGCAGAGAAGACAACTGGTCTTTACTTCTCATATGAAGTTAACTTGACACTCAGGTAATTAGTTTCCTCTAATCTGACAAAGAAGACAAGAACACTCTTGGTCTTGTTTTGATTCATTTCTTGTTCTTGTTTCAGTGCACAACGCTTGCATGATTTGGGTGATGAGTCTAAGTCGCTTCCTTTGTGGAGACAGGTGTGTTCATTGTCTTCACTTGTTGCTTTCTTTGTGCTTAAACTGAAAAATCAAACTTTTGGTTCTATATTTCAGGCTGAGCCTAGGTTTCTTTGGAACAATTATATGTTAGAAGTTCTTATTGATAATAAGGTTAGTGACTTTCTTTCAAGGGCATTTGAGTACATGTTCGGGTTCGATTTAAATCCATATGAGTTTCGGGTTTTCGGGTTCATGTTTAGTGCATCCATTGAGGTTATTTTATTTTTGGTTCGAGTTTGGTTCGGATCCTTTCGGGTTCGGATCGGCTTGGGGTACTGAAGTACTTTTGGATTCTTTCCCTTTCGGGTATTTTCAACCTAAACACTTAAAAATACTAATAAACCAAAAAAATCAAACTATTTTCATGAAAAAATCACAAAATACATAAAATAAACACAAATTTGTAAACAAAACATCAAAATATAATAATTATATGAAATATTAATATTAAACATTAAAATATATCAAATATTCTGAAGTAATAACAAATATTGAGTATTTAGGCTTAATTTCAAATCTTTTGAGTACTATTTCGGATCTCGGGATCGATTCAGACTTTATCCGGATCCAAAATACCTCACATATAGAATTCTTTCAAGTATTTTTCATATTTTAATTCGAATTCAGGTTCGTATCTTTCAGGTCAGGTTCGAGTTCAGATTTTTTTGCCAAACTCTATCTATTTCTTTGCTTTTTTTCTACTTGCAAAATGTATGACTTTTTGTTTGTTTTAATTTTGTAGCTTGATCAGTTCTTGCTTCCAGTTGTTCAAGGGAATATCCTTTTTCACTATCAATTTATCTCCTCTTCATAGTTTTTTTTTGACTTTGGACAATATTTCCTTAACCTTCAAATTACGTTTCCATAGTTTTCAAACAGCCATTGGAAGAGATATTGTTGACATTACTCTCATTGCAAGGAGATGCACTAGAAGAAATGGTACACGCATGTGGCGTAGAGGAGCTGATCCTGATGGTTATGTTGCTAATTTTGTGGAGTCTGAACAAATTGTACGCATGAATGGATACACATCATCATATGTTCAGGTGATGTCTCTCTTAACACATATTTTAGTTATGGTTGTGAACAAGCTTGCGATTTCGATTAACCGAATAGAACATTTCTGAACCGAACTAGAATTTTTAGTTTTCAGTTCGATTTTGGTTTGGATCAACTAACCGATCGGAATGAAGTTAAAATTTCATTAAGTTATCGGTTTGTTGAATCGATCGGTTAGCCGATTTCTATTTTTATTGTTTAAAAAACCTAAACCGAAATTAAACAAAATCTAAACCAAAAAGTGAAAGATATATTGAATACCCGGAAAATCGAAATTATCTGAAATTATCCGGTTTTAATCATAAAATTCGGTTAATTTTGATAATTTTTTTATAATTGAGTTAACCAAAAACCGAACCGAGCTGTTTTCTATTTCGGTTAATTTTGGTGAAATTTTGAAAAACCGAATTAACCAACTAAACGAACTACTCGAATCAAATGAACCAAAATCTCATGGCTAGTTGTGAACATGCCCGACCCTGAGATTTTGGATGCCCAAAGAAAATTAAAAAGGGCCAAATGGCCGAAAAATATGTACAGGAAGGTTCATGTACTCAACCGCTGCACCACAAAGGATTTTTGTGAAATGAGGGCCGATAAAATATATGAATATAAAAGGGCCGCAAATTCAAACTTTACTGGCTTGTCCTCAGGACCGATCCTAGTTGTGAATTATCATTATTTAGTTCTCTCATGTTAATTTCACCTTTGTTTAACAGGTTAGAGGATCCATGCCTTTTATGTGGGAGCAAGTTGTTGATCTAACCTACAAGCCTAAGTTTGAGATTATCCAACCTGAAGAAGCTGTGAGTATTGTTTATAGTCAAACAATTTGCCCTTAATATTGTATTCTTACCACTTCCATTGCAGGGGAAGATAGCTGAGCGTCACTTTCTTGACCTGAGGAAAAAATATGGATCAGTTTTGGCCGTTGATCTTGTCAACAAGGTGCATATATATACTTTGGATAAAATTGAATAATTTGAATAGGCCCGAACCGAACCGACTTGAAACAGAAGGTACCAAATCAAATAGAATTTAATAAAACAATCAAACGAGTCTTAGATTTCTATAACTGAAGAACTATAATCGAACATGTACTGAACCGAAAATCGAATGGGTATTCGATATATATCCAAAATTAGTTATATTTATGACTAATTAAACTAAGATTTGTTAAAATTAGATACATATTTTTTTATATATTCTCGGATACTTTTGATATTTTTGGGTATTTTTGGTAAAAAATCTTCCAAAAACAATGTTGTTCCTAATGATTCTTGTTCAAATACCCGAAAAATACTTAATACCAAACCGACCCCGAACCAACACAATAAACTACTCGAATGGTTTTCAAAATCTTATACCCAACCCAAATACCCGAATCAAATAATTACCAAACCAAACCCGAATCGATTACCCAAATGCCCATGCTTATTTTGAACATATGAAACTCCAAGTTTCTGTTTTCTATGTAATTAGCATGGAGGTGAAGGGAAGCTAAGTGAGAAGTTTGCAGGTGCTATGCAGCACGTAACTGGTGATGAGGCAAGGTATCTCTATGTTATTATAAACTCGCTCAAGAATAAGGATATGTAGCCTAGTGGTTTGTGCTAATATCGTCACTGTATTACTATCGAGATTGTTCACTCAAGAATATGTTTGATTCCTATAGATACCTGCACTTTGATTTTCATCACATATGTGGACATATTCACTTTGAGCGATTGTCAATTCTGTATGAGAAAATGGAAGATTTCCTCGAGAAAAATGGGTAATTGGTTTGTTTCCTTGATACATCTAAATCTTGAAGTGAACAAATTAAGTAACTTAATTAGTTCTCTCTTAATGTGGACAGGTACTTTCTGTTGAGTGAAAAGGGTGAGAAAATGAAGGAGCAGCATGGTGTTGTGCGGACAAACTGTATTGATTGCTTAGACCGAACCAATGTCACACAGGTTAGTATATACAATAGTGTCTTAGTCTAGACATCCTTCTGTCTAGGCTTGCGATTCGGTTCGGTTCGGACAATTCGGTTCGATTTTTTGGGTTTTGGTTAATTCTGGTTTTTAATTGAGTTACCGAATTGAACCGATTAAAATTTCGGAATGATTCTCGGTTAATTTGGGTATTACAAAAGTTACCAAAATTAATCAAAATTTTCAATTTAATCATAAAATTTGGATTTCTGATCGGTTTGGGTAATTCGGTTAATTTCGAATTATTCGGTTCGGGTAATTCAATTAATTTTGTGTAATTTGGTTTATTTCAGAATTTTGGTTTAATTTTGGTTTTATTTCTATTTAAAAAAAACAAAGAAACAAAAACTCGATTAACCAATCACTTCCCGATAACTGAACTCATTTCACTGTTTCATTCGATCAATTATTAACTGATAACTGAAACCTAACAAAAAACCGAAAATTCTGGTTAGACTATCTCGGTTCATTTCGAATCGCATGCCTACTTCTGTCTCTTTGCTCATCCTAAGGTGCCAAAATGCAGAGCATGATAGGTCGGAAAATGTTGGAACTTCAACTAAGAAGGATTGGTGTTTTCGGCGCAGAAGAAGCTATAAGCTCTCATCTAAACTTTGATGAATGCTATAAAATATGTAAGTAGTTTTATTCTTCTAATGATTGAATTTCATAGATAACTAAATTTGTGATGAATAATGCTCTTATTTTGGTGTTGCAGTATGGGCAAATCATGGTGATGACATTAGCATTCAGTACTCAGGAACTCCTGCACTTAAAGGAGATTTTGTTAGGTGTGGTAAAAGGACTGTTCAAGGGATTCTTAATGATGGTTGGAATGCACTTGCACGTTACTACCTCAACAATTTCGCTGATGGAACTAGACAGGTCGGTGGCTCTAACTAGTATTAATTAAGGGTGGGTGTTTGGTATCCGTTCGAGTTCGGTTTGGATATATTCTAAATTTCGGGGTTTCAGATTCATACTTAGAGGATTTATTAGGTTAAAATTTATTTTTTGAGTCGGTTCTGTTTGAATTCTTCTAGGTTCGGGTCGGCTTCGGATGTATTGAAATACCAAGTTCTTTTAGGTTTGGTTCGGGTTAATGTATTTCCAACTTAAAATACTCAAAACACTAATATATTCAAAACTTAAATCATATTCATTAAAATATCATAAAAATACAAAAATAAACATAGAAAATCAAACGTCAAAATATATTAAATATCTGAAAAATTGAATATTAGATATTTTAAAATATATTACACATTAAAAAAGAATCAAATATTTAAATTTAACTTCAGATTTTTGGGATATTATTTCGGGTTTTCGGTTCAGTTGGAATTCTACCCGAACCCGAAATATCTGACTAGTAGAATCTATTCAGATAATTTACTATTTAAATTCGGTTTATGAGTAGTACTTTTCGGGTTGGATTCCGATTCGGATTTCTATTTCGGGTTATTTTGCCCATCAATTTGCCAATATTTGTACACTTACTCTACTGACTCTTTAATATAATCTTGGTTCTGTACAAATTAAAGGATGCGATCGATCTAGTCCAAGGACACTATATAGTTGCTGTGAGCCGAGGCATGGCTCCTATGACTCAAAAGGGAGGTCTTGAGGCTGTAGCCGTAAGCAACAAAATCATCATCTATTATATGTAGACAATATTCCTTAATTCAAGTCTAATATTCAAACTTTACTCTCATTTCCTCAGAACTTTCCAGTGGCATTGATGGTGGTTCTAGTTAGTTTCTGGTTTGCTACAATGTCTTTGAAACAAGGTAAGTTTGAACTCTTGATTATATATGGAGTATATATGATTAAATAACGCCTTATGGGTGGGTTATTAGTTATTCGGTTTGGTTCGGGATATTCAGTTTTCGGGATTTTTGGTTTTTAAAAATGTGTTCATTCGGGAATAAAAAATTTATATCGGTTCGAGTTGTTCGAGTTCTGTTTTTTTTTATATATAATTGTCCATCCGGGAATAAATTCTATATTAATTCAGTTTTATATTTGGTTTAATCGGATTTGATTTTACATAAAATAGTAATGTAAAAATAAACATAAATATTTAACTTAATTAAAACTATAGATTTTAAATACATT
>OVAO01001304.1:0-15630 GCA_900406285.1 Biscutella auriculata
ACAAGTTCTATTATGGATTTTACTAAGTCTAGGTGAAATCAAGTTGTGGGGTTTGTTATGTCACTAACAAATCCTAAGCAGCAAATTCGGTAAAAAAAAAAGAATTAGAAATAAAGGAACTGATGGATCAGGGGAATCGATACATGTAATAGTTCTCATGCTAGATCGATTTACTAAACTCCTTCAGGTTTATCCTATGTCTAAGAATACCAAATATAGACTAACTCACTCTCGTGATGGAAGTCCCTTTCCTAANTCCTAACATGCTACTACATAATCTCTTGGCAATAAAGTATGAATAGAAAGCATTAAATACAATTCCATACAACAATCAATCAGTAACTTAAACAATCTCTTGGAAATAATTGACTAACAACCTTTCATTCATCCGGGAATTCTATCGAAAACATTTCGATAATAAATCTCCTATAATCTAGATTAGGTTAGCTACTCCTATTCTAGCATTAGACTCATGAATGGATTGAGGATACTTAATCTATTTAGATCTAAACCATTTCTAGAATCAAATCTACCCATATCTAACCCATAATCCATAAGTTATGCAGATTACTCACAATCCATGTCTAGAACACTTAGAGAGTTTCTAGACATGATTTGTGAGAGAGATTGAGATTAGAATGAATTGGAAACAAGGATCAAACAATCAAGAACAAAATCAATTGGGAAAATGGAATTGCAATAAAATAAATTCCAAAGTAATCTCTCACAAGTGTTTGAGAAAATAGAGATCTAAAACTTCAAAAACCTAAGAAAAGTTAAGGCAAAAACATGTATTAGGGTTTTTGTATTTGTGAATAAAAGGGTAAAAGAGAAAATAAGATGGGTGCCGTCGGGGCCTCTGCCGGTCAGCGCAGACCGGCGCAGGTGACCGGTGGTGAATCGTCCGTCAAGCCTGGTTGAGTTCCGCCGGTCAGGCTTAACTGTTGGGCTTGACCGACGGTCTTCGTCTAGATCAATCTAGTTAAGCTTCGCCGGTCTGTGCACACCGGTGTGTGCAGAACGACGGTCTTCCTCTGGATCGGTCTGTTTGTGTTCCACCGGTCTGGCTTGACCGACAGTCTTTGCCGGCATGGAAGGTTATCCCGGGACTTAGCCATTTTTGCTCCGAAAACGCTCCACGATTGCTCATTTCTTCTCCTTTGCCTTCTCTGCACCCGAAACGATAGAAACCATGCAAGTGCAACCAAGAGACTCTAAAATGCATCCTAAACTAATGCAGAACGAATGAAAACCGAATGGTAAAACCGGTAAAATGCACACACATCAACTCCCCCAAACTTAGCCATTGCTTGCCCTCAAGCAAAACAAATTATAAGTTAAGGGTCGAGGTTTGAAAAACAAGAACCAAACAACCTAGAGTTTTTTATGAGAGCATTTCCAACTTAGTATAACTACTTGTCTCATCATTCAAACAACAACACTATCAATCATCATAACCGTGCCAAGTCATTCCACTTAACTAGCCTAATCATGCTTTCCAACATTCAAATTAAACAAGAGTGAAACATGATCAAGGCACACAATGGTTTCACTCGGTTCGGACTAATGGGGACTCCAATGCAAAAGAGAAGGTTTCACACAAGGCATGAAGGTCGATTGTAATTCGGTTTCTCTCGCGGAGTGAAAGAATTATAGCAAAATCAGGAAAGACAAAAAGCAACTGGGGCATACAACATTGAACATCTATTCTTCCCCCAAACTTTGACTCTAGTATCTACCTAATCCTATTCTCTAAACCCTTTTCTTTTCCATTCTTCTTTTAACTTAGAGATTTTCTTATTTCTAAACTCTTTCTATCTCATCTTACTCCAAGGCTTTATACTCTCTCTTTTTCATTCTTTTTTCTCTTTCTTAGCCTTACTCTTTTGGAGCATAAAATTTCTCTTCTTGATTTCTAGAGTCTAATAGCATTTGGCTTCTTTTGATCCTATCCATTTTTCTCTTTTCTTTGGTGATTTGTCTCTTTTCTTTCTACCCATTTTTTTTCTTCTCTTTTCAAGTTTTTCCACGTCAAACCCATAATCTCAAACTTAGTTCTACCCATAACCAGATCAAAATCAAGTCCTAGAGTTACCCAAGCTTTTCTTTATCTTTTCAACCCATTCCAAACATCCTAAGCTACCCAAATAGATGTTCTCTATTTTCGCCTCTATACTTTCAGGTTTTTGCAAAATAGCTATCACTAAATCAAAAAGAGAACTCACATAAGTGTTTAGGCCAAGGGTGCAAAAGGGCTAGAGAGAATCATCCTAAAAATGAGAATGACCGAATTGAGCTAAATGTGTTTAGGCTAAATGTTCAATTTCATGCTTGAATATAGAAAATATTATGAAACATTATGCAACCAAGATCATGTTAATTAAACTCAGATTAAAACTCATATCATATTGAAAGCAATCCTAAACCAACAAGTATCAAAGACCATGGACTTAGCTTATCCTACATCAAGCATTGTTGCATAGAATTTCAAGAATCTTCGAGACTACGAAGCCGAAATCGACGATCTAAAGTGAAGGCGTTTTGGTTCTCGTTTGAAAACACGAAGTGAATGCAATCTAATTGGGACTCAATCCTAAAATAAGATTCAATGCATTCCTAGACACTTAAACCCGAATAAAAAGAAAAAATAAATTGGTTTTTTTAATTTTTACGGGTTTTTATGAGTATTAACAATGCAAGAATGAGAAAAAAAAATAGCAAACTCATTAGTCCAAAGGTGGCTTCTCCCCCAAACTTAAACAACACAGTCCTTGTGTGTCTGAGCTTAGAAGAGAGCCAAAGATAAGAAATGTAAAACGAATGCATGCTTATATACAAGGTGACAGAGAAGTACCTATATTAGTGGCGGTGGGAATGACCGGTGCGCCTTGTCCGCGAATATGTAGTGTGTGTGCCGGTCAAGCACACCGATGTGTGCAGACCGGCGTGGTCCATCCAGAACGGACCTGGATGTCTCCACCGATCACGCACACCGGTGTGTGCAGACCGGCGAGATCCTTCCCGTCTCGGCTGTATGATCGACGCCGGTCAGCACTGTCCGCTACATGAATTTCTTCCTGAACCACGCCGATCAGGTCTAACCGGCGGTGCTGACCGCTGCTTGTCCTCCGAGTACTCAGACTTCCCCGTTTGCCTTGATCATGAAGCTCTGCTTGATCCTTGCCTCGCATTGACCTCAATATCAGTGAGTGTGGTCACAAATTGACCGGAAATACTTGAGCAAACCTGCAAGGATCATCAAGTACCAAAACCAAAAACCAAGTCCAAATTTCCCAAAAGAAATACAAAATGAAAACGAAGATCAAAAACCAAAAGTATGCAAAGGCATACACATGAGACTTTCTCCCAATTGAGCTTGTTTAACGTCACTAGCTTGACTTGGCCGAGGGATCTTAGTTTAGGTTGGGGTTCTACTCCAGCTTACTAATTCGTTCTTTGAGCTTCTCCAGTGCAGCTTTGTGCTCTGTCCTCACCTTAGCTAAGTCTTCCTCATGCCTCCAATGAAACTTGAGCATTTCTAGATAGAGTGCACCTCCATTATCTTCTTCACTTTCTGCCTCCTGATCAATGTTTCTCTTCATCGCATTATGTTCTACGGATTGAATCATCTTGTTGAGCTTCTCGAGTTCATCTTGGTGTTCTTTCTTTATAGCAATCAATTGATCCTCGAGACCATAGTCCAGTCTAGGCATAGCTGTATATAGTTCATCTCTATTATCTTCTACGATCCCTTCTTGATCAACACTTCTTTGTCTTTGGTTATGCTCCACTGAATGGATCCTCTTCCTAAGCCTTTCCATCTTGTAGTGATTGTTGTGCCCTCCCTTAGACACTTTATCCTGAAGATCCAAAATCTAAGAGCGTATGTCTAAATTCGGCTGAACTCCTTCATCGAATAGTCTATCTCTCAATCTTTTGTGCTCTCAATCTCTTGTGCTCTCTGACTGAGCACTCCAATTCCTGAATTTGATTCCGAGTTGCAAAGTTATCCAACGCCCGCTCTGCAACTCTTGCATGTTCCTGTTCCTGCCTGATCGATTGGTGATGCTGATAGGTTGCGTGGCATCCCATTTCTGAAGAATCATCTCCCATGTATTCATTTGAATCGTTGCTCCAATATCCTTGAGGAAAGGTCTTCCTATCATGATCCATCCTTCACCCAAACCTCTTTGTTTTGGGAAAACAAAGAAATCTGAGCGAATAATGCTACCATAGATATTGATCCCCACATCATAGAGCATCCCCAGCGGATGAACTTCTCTACCAATCACTCTGGTAAGGTCCCATAGAGGAGTGTCTTTGATCACATAACCCAGAAAATCTGACATATCCTTGGTCATCGCATTGTAGATCATGTGAGAATCACAAGGGATATAGCCCATGTTGAACGCCTTGTTGAAACCTGGAATCTGATACAGTCCAAAACCAGGTTCATTTCTATGGATTACCTCAGTCTTGTGGTTGTCTTGTGCAACTGTCTGAACATCTTCGTCAGTCTGGGACTCGTCACTCTCTTCTTCTTCCTGATCTTCGTTCAGCTGTCCAAACAACTCATCCATCATACCATCTTCACTACCTCCTGCGTCAGTAAGCACACAAACTCTAGCTTTCTCCTTATCCTTTCCTGAAAGTGGTCTTGGTTCATACTCTTGGAATCCATGAATTCCCAAATCCAATGTGATCTTGGCTCTTTTCATACATATTTCAACTTGTGTAGATGCCATGAAAGGTCTGCCAAAGATCAGTTGTGCCTTATTCTCTCTCTCCATTTTCAGCACCATAAAATTTGTGGGTACCTCTACTCCTCTGAGCGTCACTGGAAGGTCCATGAGCATACCTACAACCTATTTTAGCGAGTTGTCTGCCAAGAGAACTACTGACCTGCTAGGAACAAAAGAAGTAAAGCTAAGTTGTTCAGCAACAGACAATGACATTAAATTAACACTAGTTCCCAAATCAAGCAAGCATTCATCAAACTCAGAGTTAAGTAATGTGCAAGGGATTAGGAAACTCCCTAGATCTGATTTCTTAGCTAGATCAGTGGTGGGTCTGAGGTGAGTTGTGTCTTCTGGAATGAAGATCTTCTTTTGTTGCTCAATGTTCTCAATTTTCTTCAAGACAATGTCCTTGAGTGACTTTTGAGCATTAGGATTAGCTAAGACTTTCTCAATCTCAGGCATTTGCTTTCTCAATGCTTTCAAATCCTGGATGAATTTCTCCTTGTGTGCATGTGCTAGACGACCCGGAAAAGGAATTCGAGGTACATAAGGCTCAAAAACAGGAGGTTTGTATTCATTTAATTCAAGTTCTTCCTGAATTATCGCACCCCCACTGAAAAGCTCATTGTCCTCGATGAAATCTACAGTGGATAAAACCTGGACATAGTCATGAGAAGGCGACTCAGACTTGCCTGGAAGCTGACCATGTGGTCGCCTAGTTGATTGGGCGACTTGGGTGATTTGAGTGTCCAGTGTCTTCATGTGTGTCGACATGTTTTCAATCTTCCCATTCAGATAATTGTACATACCATCAACCTTTGAGTTAATCTCCCTTTTGAAACTATTCCACTCAGCTACATATTTTGCCTGACCCTCTAGCAATTGCTTCAGCATTGAGATGCTCTGATCATCAGCAATATGAGCAGCAGGTGGTGGGGTGAAACTTGGTGGTTTTGGGTTGAACTGTGGTCTTTGTCCTCCCTAATTCTGGAAATTACCCTCGTTCTGAAACTATTGTTGAGGCTGGAAGTTCTTCTGAGGCGGGTATACCTGATCCTGAGGATTAACAACATTATTGCTTCTATAGGAGAGGTTTGGGTTCGAGTTATAGTTGTAGTTGTATTGTCTCTGGTACCCATGATTACACACATAATTAACCTCTTTTTGTTCATAATTTTAAGCATAGTCTTCAGCTGGTTCAACAATGTGAACCGATCTTTTCTGAATCTGCAGCACTCGATCCGGATTATCATTCAAGGCTTTGAGATCAGCCTTGTAGCTCGATTCAGCTGAGGTATTCTTCCTGGGCATTGAGGGATCGAAATCACCAGTGTATGATGCATCACTTTGTGCCATTTTCTCAATCAAAACCAGTCCCTCTGCATAAGATTTGTCAAAGAAGCTACCTTGACTCGCAGTGTGAAGCATGGACTGATAGTCCCTTTGGAGACCTCTGTGAAAAGTGTCCAGGAGGCTCTTAAGAGTGAAACCATGGTGAGGGCATTTCAAAGTGTAGCTCTTGAATCTCTTCCAAGCATCAGCGAATGATTCCATATTTCTTTGACCAAAAGTAGCAATATTGCTCCTGAATTTTGCAGTCCTGGATGGAGAGAAAAAACGTGAGAGGAAAGGTTTCCTGTAGTCATCCCAAGTTCTGATAGCTCCATGAACCCATCCCTTTTGCCAGTTATTTGCATCACCTCCCAAAAAATGGGAACAATATGAGCTTGTAGGCGTCTTCAAAACACCATTCAATTGAATCGTACCACACACGTAGTCAAAATTTTCCAAGTGTTCCAGAGGATCTTCATTTTCCATTCCATGGAAAAGGGTTGTTCATTACCATGGTGAGGACTCCTGATCTGGTTTCAAAGTTGTTGGCACCAAGTGGAGGTGATTGAATGCCATTCATGTTTCCATGCACCGTAGGTTCATAGGTTTCTCCTATAGTCCTAGGACGGTTTGCATTTCATTCTTGAGCTGGTGCAACAGGTGGTTGTAGCTGAACTTGTGGAATTGGAATCCCTTCCTTATTCACATTCAGATCGTTGACATTGTTCGCGTTGTTGACCATCTCTTGCTGTTCGAGAAAAACTTGTTGTTCTAACCTCTGAGTTTCTCTTCATGTCTCTCTCATCTGACGTTCTAGAGTAGTAATATCCCGATATGATTGAAGTTGATTTCTTAAAACTTTGGATCTAGTGCTCATGCACCCCTTCAAGAGAAAGACAAAAGTAGAACAATTAGTAAACTGAAATTTAAAGAACCTAGTCCCTAGTAAATGCAAAAAACTAATGGTGAATTCGTCCGATTTGGCAACAACGCCAATTGATAAGTAGGCTTTTTTAGTGTTGGTGGTTTCTACTCTTAGTTCATCAATGTAGTATGGGTAAGGTGGGTGATCAGAATGTCGAACCAACTCGTGGGAAATCAACTCACAAGTTCTATTATGGATTTTACTAAGTCTAGGTGAAATCCGGTTGTGGGGTTTGTTCTGTCAATAACAAATCATAAGCAGCAAATTCGGTAAAAATAAGAATCAGAAATAAAGGAACTCATGGATCAGGGGAATTGATACATGTAATAGTTCTCATGCTAGATCGGTTCACTAAACTCCTTCAGGTTTATCCTATGTCTAAAAATGCCAAATATAGACTAACTCACTCTCGTGATGGAAGTCCCTTTCCTAACATGCTACTACACAGTCTCTTGGCAGTAAAACATGAATAAAACGCATTGAATACAATTCCATACAACAATCAGTCAATAACTTAAACAATCTTTTGGAAAGAATTGACTAACAACCTATTCATTTATTCGGGAAAGAATTGACTAACAACCTATTCATTCATTCGGGAATTCTATCGAACACCTTACGGACAATAAATCTCCTATGATCTAGATTAGGTTATCTACATTTATTCTAGCATTAGATTCATGAATGGATTAAGGATACTTAATCTATTTAGATATAAACCATTTCTAGCAATCAAATCTACCCATATCTAACCCCTAATCCATAAGTTATGAGGATTACTCATAATCCATGTCTAGTACACTTAGAGAGTTTCTAGACATGATTTGTGAGAGAGATTGAGATTAGAATGAATTGAAATCAAGGATCAAGCAATCAAGAACAAAATCAATTGGGAAAATGGAATTGGAATAAAATAAATACCAAAGTAATCTCTCACAAGTGTTTGAGAAAATAGAGATCTAAAACTTCAAAAACCTAAGAAAAGTTAAGGCAAAAACGTGTATTAGGGTTTTTGTACTTGATCTCTTATATAGATGATCAAATAAAAGGGAAAAAAGGAAATAAGATGGGTGCCATCGAGGCCTCCGCCGGTCAGCGCAGATCGTCGCAGGTGACCAGTGGTGAATCGCCTGTCGAGCCTGGTTGAGTTCCGCCGATCTGGCTTGGCCGTTGGGTCTGACCGACGGTTTTTGTCCAGATCGGTCTTGTTAACGCTTTGTCGGTCTGTGCACACCGGTGTGTGCAGACCGGCGGTCTTCCTACGGATCGGTCTGTTTGTGTTCCACCGGTCTAGCTTGATCGGCGGTCTTGGCCGGTGTGGAAGGTTCTCCCGGGAGTTAGCCATTTTTGCTCCGAAAACGCTCCACGATTGCTCAGTTCTTCTACTTTGCCTTCTCTGCACTTGAAATGATAGAAACCATGCAAGTGCAACCTAGAGACTCTAAAATGCATCCTAAACTAATGCAAAACAAATGAAAACCGAATGGTAAAACCGGTAAAATGCACACACATTAGAAACCCATTCCTAACCCTAATCCATAAGTTATATGGAACTACTCACAACCCATATCTAGAACACTTGATGAGTTTCTAGACATTATTTGTGAGGAGGATTAAGATTAAGAATATATAAGATCAAGTAATCAATAAACATAAATCAAAATAACTGAATGTAAAAGCAAATACCAATTGAATCAAAGCAAGAAATCTTAGAATAAAACTATAAAACTCAGAGAAAACGGCTCTGAAACTTAAGAAAAACGTGATTACTCTCTTATACAGTTTTAGTATTGGACTCCCTTATATAGTAAGCCTAGAAAACATGATAAAAATAACTAAAACTGAAAACACGGGGTCGGTAACGGTCAGAACGACCGGTACCTTGACCGATGCACTTGATCTGTCGCGTGTTTTGGGTTGGAGATCGGTCAAGGCTTGACCGGTATAGGGACAATATGGGCTTGGAGAAGCACCTGTCCATTTTGACCGGTCATAAGACATGATTGGTATGATCATCAGTGCAATGCTTCAAGGTGATCCTATCTGATTGGACCGGTCAATGGTCCTGATTGGTGTCTTGACCGGTACGATTCTCCGGTTTTCCACACTTGGGCTGATTTGCTCCTCTTTGGTCCAATTCTTGTATAAATTCGACTTTGAACCTGAAATGTCATAAGTATGCAAAATGCAATCTAAAGGACTCTAAATTCATCATAAACTATCTAAAAGATGAATGAAAACCTAGTTAAAAACCGATAAAATCCCTATCCATCATACGCTCTGGACATGTGGCCGATTGTACTATCTTCACATTAAATGCCAAAAACTCGATTTTCCTTACATTTTTTGCCAAAAAAAATTTCTTCAACCTTGTAGGACAAAACAAGTCAAAAGGTCAAGTTGTGGACGCCATTACAACACAATAGCAAGATCAAATACATAATGCAAGATATAGACCTTTTACTCACTAAAAGATAACAACTTTGTAAATATGAACTTTCAAAAGGAAGTCTCAAAACGTTTCAGATTAAAATAGATCTTGAAAACCTAATAGCAAAAACGAGTTAAAACAAAGAAAGGTGAAATCTTTTTCGTTTTTTATTTATTTATGAAGCAAATAAACAACCTAAACAAAGTTCTAAACACACTAAACAGAACCAAACAATAAAAAGGTGAAATATCTTTTGGGGTTTTTGTTTTAGATCTAAAAGCAAAAACAAGCTAAAACTAAGAAAGATGAAAACTTTAAGAAAATAAAAATGAAACTCCCTGATTTTTGGTATGAAAACT
Source organism: Biscutella auriculata (assembly GCA_900406285.1). Classification (NCBI taxonomy): domain Eukaryota; kingdom Viridiplantae; phylum Streptophyta; class Magnoliopsida; order Brassicales; family Brassicaceae; genus Biscutella; species Biscutella auriculata. The sequence continues at coordinate 9,787 of OVAO01001304.1, forward strand.
CTTCAAGTGGCTCTGATACCACATGATATAACCTCTCTCAAAGATCGAACCGACTTGAAGAGATCTATCATCTAGTCTTGGAAAGGCTAAAAGATCCAAGCTTGGATCTGTAAGTTGGGAAGTTCCAAAGGCCGTGAGCTTTTTTGGAGGTCTTCTGTGGTGAAAATGAAGGTGAGTTGGTGAAGAAGCCTCATCGATATTTGGAAGGAAAATGGATGAACGGGTGGTGGAAGAATGATGGCTATGACGGCTAAGTGGAGATAGAAGTGAGATCTTGAAGATGATTCCATGAGCTTGAAGGGGAGAGGAAGGACTGTTGGTAGTTGGATGAAGGTGGAAATGAAGTGAAGATGGAGGTGGAAGATTCATGAGCTTGAAGATGATGGAAAGGAAGCACCTTTGAGGATGGAGATGGAGATGTCGTGAGTTGAGATGGAGGACGACGTGATGAAGATGAAGTGATGAAGAACAGTAGCATGATGAAAGTGGAAATGATGGGGAAACGAATTGGACCACAAAGGAGGTGGAAATCCTTTGATACACCAAGATCACCTAAGATATGATACACTTAGGGTTTTGAGAAATATTACTCATTCTCAAAGTGAAATTCCATGAGAGAAAATCTCTTAGTTTGAATAAAAATGAAAGTTAAAAAACCAAGTTTGCGTCACAAAACTTTTAGATAGTAAAAGGAAGGGAGCTAAAACCCTAAAACCCTACAACTTAAAAAGGAAGCTATTTTAAGTTGAACCGGTTTATGCACGGGTCAAGTCAATCTTCTTCTCTTGGAATCGGTTCATTATAGGTCTTTCTCCTTCCTTGGGGATTCACACTTAGGAAAGGATGTGTCCATCTTAGCCTCGTAAAAACCCGGTCGGGAAAACCCAATGGGACAAAACTCGACTCGGGAAAAAGAGTACTAATTTGGACACTTCTAAGATGATGAGCTTCCAAGCCTATGATGACTTGAATGATCTCCATTAAGCTCCATGGGCTGCAAATGATCTTCAAGNAAATAGTGTTCAAAAGCGGCTCAAGTCCATGTGCAAGCTTCGGGTCAAGCTTTTCCAAAACGTCTCCTCTAGCTCAAGCTTGAGGTTGGTCACTCGTGCATCACAAGTGGTGATGAAATCACGAGGAAGGCTTTGACTTCAAATGAGAACGAGAACAATCTAAGTTTGAAAGCATCCTCACTAACCCCATCAATCTTCACTATGTTGCATAACAAATCGAATTGATCCAAATGATCAAGTGGGTCTTCCACAAGTAATGATGGAAACCTATTGCCCTGTACCGTGTTTATCAAGCTTGACTTGATCTCAACGTTGTTTGTGTTGATGGGCGGTGCTCTTATGTCAACTCGATGAACATAGATATTAGTCTCATTGGTCGCGCAAATGGTCCGGCCGGATGGGTGTGGAATTTGGCCCACGCCCGCTGCATTGTTTCTTGGCTCCATCCCGAAGGATAACCTCTAAAGATGAGCTTGTTGCTCTGTTTCCTTTCTAGCACTTCTTTTTTGTCTTTACACTTGAAAAGACAAAGACATAGGAACCAGAGAGATTAGTAAAAGTGAAAGAAAAAGACTTAGTCCCAAATAGATGCAAAGTTCTAATGGTAATCAAAAATCCCGAATCGGCAACGATGCCAAATAGATAGAGAGGTTTTTGCTACTCATATCAATCAAATGTAGTATCGAAGGATTGTCGAACCAAATCGGGAGCAATTAACGAACTAGAATTTAGAAGAATCGATTTTTTTTATAACTTAATAGGAAAGGTTGTTTGTCACTAATATCCTAACATGCATAAACAAGAACAAAATGAAAAGTCTACAAAAGTCAAAGTGAAAGTCAACAGAAACATAAAAGTCAACGAAAAGGAATAAAACTTGAAACAATATAAAAGATAAGCTAATCAGCTAGGACAATCAAATTAGCCGGTTTATTTCATGCTCATAATGCTTAGTTCAACCATACGATGCTAATCTTAGGTCTATGAATCCCCAAAATAGGCTAATTCACTCCCGTGATAATATTCTTTTTCCTAAACATGCAATCTATACAATCCACTGAGAAAATACATATTCAAGAAGCATAAAGATTAATTTTTATACAAACACTAAGGTTTTCCAACACAATCCCTTGGAAAGGGGCACTTAGAAACGTAAAAGATTATTCGAGCATTTTGTCGAACACTTTTCGGGTGACAATTTTCCTAAGTTCTAGAAAAAGGTGATCAATCCTATTTTAGCACCCTAAACTAATGAAAACCGATCATAAGAGATAGGTTAAAACACTACATATCAACTTTTTAGAGAGATATATCATATTCAAATTTTGTATCTTGAACCCTTGTTTTATCTATTTTTGTATTGTTTATTTGCTTTCATCAATGATTTGTTTGATTACTTTGATCACATATAAGTAGTTTAATAGATTTGATCTAGGGTATCACAAAAGGTGAATTAGGGTTCATGTTGGATTATAATTTTGAGAAAAGTAAAGTTGTTAGATCCTTCCTTAGTTTCTGGTTTGTAATCTATATTTGATCTGACAATTTAGATCTAGATTTAGGATGATTTAAACTTGACAAAAAATTATTAGATCACTCAAATTATGAGAAAAAGAAGTTTAGACTAGTGATTAAACTGCAGTAGTTCAAATCGATTAGTTTAGTAATCCTTACCAGATTTTGTTCATCATAGCCTGCCTAGTTCATCGTAAGCAGGTTCGAAAAGTAGAAAACTAAGCTGGACACTATTTTCTATCAATAAGAAACAGTGTGCAACATTTAGAGAGAGATTTTTATGGATTTTAGAGCGTGTTAACTTAAGAAGCTCACATTCAACCTCTCTTGTATTCGATCTGGCGACTCAAGCTCAACTAGACGTTGATTAATATAGCTCGCAGCTTGCTGCAAGATTGATGATATAAAACGCCGACCAGCTCGGCTCCACTTTATGGGAACTCTTTATCTTCTTTACTTTCTATTTTACTTTACGAGCATTACTTTCCCGCATTTACTTTCTAATACCTCACTAACATCTCTACACTCAATACTTCAGCACTCGCGACCACTGTCGCTTTACTCTTTCTACAATTTATTTCTCGCTATTTACGTTTCAATCCTCTAACTTTTCAGTATTTACTTAAAGCAACCTAACTTCTGCTTATTGTTCATGCTAACCTATGTCATGCTTGTGTTTGAATCTGATTTAATACTTGGAATAGTCTCTTATTTCCTTGTGCTAGCTTTGGGTCAAACATTTGGCGTCGTCTATGTGGAAAGTCATCCAAAAAAAACTCGAAGCAGCAAATGGATTAAAAGTCACGTTACGAAAAGTTCAATCAAGAAAATCTGAGAGGCAAAAATCTGAACAATGGCTGACGAAGCAGTTGTCAACCAGCTCGTTGAGCAGAACGACGAACCACAAGCCCTAGCGGAACTAGTAGACACACCCTCACCACGCCAGGAAGAAAACGATGGACATATGATGTGTGTGTATATTGATGGTTTTAGCATTTGGTTTTTATTCGTTTTGCACTAGATTAGGCGGCATTTTAGAGTCTTCTAGGTTTCATATTGCATACCAAGGCGAGGAACCGAGCAAAAAGAAGCAAAAGAGGACATTTTGGGAAGGAAAAAACGCCTAAGTACAAGAGCAGAGGAGTCAACCTGGTCAAGCACACAGGTCATGTGACCGGTGTTAGTCACACGCCAAACCTGACACTTCACACCGGTCCTGCACGAGCGATGACATGATTGGCGCACGATCTACGGATAAACCCTCAGCCCACACACCGATCAACACGACCGGTGACACCCGAACCGGCGCTCGATCTACGGACCAAATCCTTAGCCCACACACCGGTCAACACGACCGGTGACACCCTGACTGGCGCATGTTCCAGGACCCAAGCAGAGATTTTGAACCGATCATGCATGCCCTATTTACCATGACCAGTGCACACGGACACCAATCAGGGCATGTCATACACGACCAGTCCCCTTAACACAAAGAAAATTTGGACCAAGTTTTATTTCCTTTTTTATGTTGTAAATTGGTTAACTATTGAAGGGAGCCAATAACTAAAATCCTAGGCACGTTTTTATATCAGTTTTTAGTTATTTTTTGAGTTTTAAGATCTAGAATTCCTCATAACTCTTTGTGAGAACCCTTTGGTGATTTTCTATTGCATTCTTCAGACTTCTATTCTCTTTTGTGTTTTTGTTGATTGCTTGTTATTTCTTCCACCTTTAGTCAATTCCTACTTTCAAATCATGTCTAGAAACTCACAAAGTGTTCTAGATATGAGTTGTGAGTAGTCTTCCTTAGCCTATGGATTAAGGTTAGGAATAGGGTAATTTGATTGCTAGAAATGGTTTAGGGCATAATAGAATAAATATCTTCAATCTATTCATGAATCTTAATAGGATGGGTCGAGTCAAGGGAACTGAAAAATCAGGATAAAGGGAAAGACATTGCTATCGGGAGTGAAACACGCAAGAAAAGAAGGTCGCCCGGGTAACTCAGAATAAGACTCTAACCCGAAAAGGGATGGAATGATTACAGTATGGAGTGAAGGTGATACCTCTCCCCGTCAAGCCCTTGATGATCAAACTCCACTCCCTACGGCCAAACCCAGCAAGGTTGCAAGGCTGCGACGCAGCAAGGTTGCAAGGCTGCGACGCAGCAAGGTTGCAAGGCTGCGACGCAGCAAGGTTGCAAGGCTGCAACACATCAAAAAGGCAAAGGAACGAGTGAAAAAGGGCTATGCAGCAACAATGGCTAAGCATTTCTTGGGACTTCCATTCTCAAGATCACTTTTTCCCCATCCCCCTATGCTTTTGAGTCTTGGCATCATGCATGATGTCACATAGTTGATGACAGAAACGGGGATTGAGAGTCTAATGGGTCGGAGCCATGTTGCCTATCAGATTATGACGCTTTGGTTCTTTGCTAGTTTGGAAGTCTGGAGAACCGGAAAAGGATCCAGGGATCCCATAGGAGGCGGTTACATAAGGTTCACCTACCAAAACGGGAAGATGTACCAAGTTCCCTTTAAGGAGCTTTTAGAGACATATAGCTTCCCTCTGCAAGGGAGATCTGCATTCGAGGAGAGGTTCAGTTGCAACGATATTGTCAGCGAGGTTATTGGACAAGGGAAGTTTTCAGCAGGGACCACTTAGGCATCCAAATTCGACACCCTACATTACGCTACCTGCAGAAGGTATTGTGCAATCTTTTCTATTGCAGACGAGAGATCGAAGAGATCAATACAGGGAAATGAACTTCATTCGCATCGGGGTAAATCATATTCTTTTGGATTATTTGGATGAGTCAAGCCCGTTCTGAAGGGAAGTAAAGATGAAGCCTAGTATAGTGCGGTTGTTGTACGATGAGCTACTAGAAATTCAAGAGAAGTTATGGTTTGTGAAAGATAGGACACCGCAGAGGGTGGCTTACCCCACTTTTTGAGTATGTGGGTGGCCCATGATAAGAAAATTTTTTCCCTCTTATTAATCAAATGTAGTATAAAAGGGTTTAAAATGTCGAACCAATTCTGGAGAGATTCACGTATTAGGGTTATAGAGAATTCACTTAGTCTAAGTGAAATATGAATTTGTTTGTCACTAACAAACCTTATTAAGCAAATTAAATAAAATAAAGTAAAACACAAAAGTCAACCAAAAAGTCAACGAGATAAAATAAATATAAACGCAAGAAATAAAATAAGCATATGGACCAGGACAATCGAATTGGGCAGTCAATTTTATGTTCATGATATTCAGTCTCATCATACAATGCTTATCCTTAGTCTAAGAACTATCCAATTTAGGC
>OVAO01001305.1:0-15624 GCA_900406285.1 Biscutella auriculata
ACTCAAATGTATGAAGCAATTTTTCATTTCATTAAGTGTACTACAGCAAATGATTCTCTCATTTGAGACTTAATTAGAAGACGTTGGACCCTTCGAAAGAGTGCACTTGGGTCATCATGGTTTGACGTTTTTGCTCCTCAACTTCAATGCTAACTAATTTGATTGACCGATTTATGTTGTTTTTAGTTTCCTTTTTATCTTTGGATTTGTGACTTTTCGTATTATCTTGCACTTTTCGCAGAGCTTTCTTTCCTATCCACCGTTTCTCTGTATCGACGGCGAGTAAAATTCTCCCTCGTCGGAAGAAGGATTCCTCAGGGTTATCTCTTGCGCCGGAATAGTGGAAAGCGAAATGTCAGGTTTGTTCTTTTAGGGGTTCGCTATTAGAGATTTTATTAGGGTTTTCCTCGATTTTGATTGTTTCTGCCCTCCGTTTTTGATTTCTTATCCTGTTCGATTTTAGATATTTCTTGTACCTCTCTAGGTTTCGTTGTAATGTGTGGTTCGTAATAGTTCGAAATCATTGTAATCCGTTGGTTTCCACTTATATCAGAAATATTTTTATTTAAAATGCATTAGGTTTTTAGGAAATGTAAATTTGGCGTAATGGTAACAAAATTTTTCCTGTTTTTTTGTTAATAAAGTCGTTTATGTTCGCACTATAGTGTTCTGTCATAGAGTTTTAGAGTTCTGTCCTAGAGTCCTGAAATAAGTTTATAATTTTTTGTTCTATTGTGTTCTGTCTTATTTGAATCTTTAATAATTTTGACATGCAATGGTCATAAGGATTAAAATCGCTTAGTATTTGTAGCGATTCTTTCATGGGGTCTCACAAATGATTCTAACGACACTGAGTTTTAGTCATACCTCCCCTAAAATTTGCGTGCATGTTTGGTTTATCTTCTTATAGAAATGATTAGTTTTATCATCAAATTTGATTGTGTTGTCCCCCTCTTTCTAACTTTTGTATAAATTATCCTGGACCTCTATAGTTTCGTGGTAACATGTTGGATTTCACTCGAAGAAAACAAAATTAAAATGCAGTGTTTTTAGAAAAAGTTTAATTGTGTGCGTGTTGGGTCATTTTTAGCCTAAACTACATATGAAGTTTTACGTTGCGTAAGTCGTCATATGTTCGTACTCTCGTGGTATGTTCGTACTCCTGTGGCATGTTCTCTTGGGCAATCAACTTGTTTCTTTCATTGGTCTCACAAAAAATTTCCTCCTTTTTAGTACTAGTACCCCTCAAATCTTTGTCAAGCAACTTGATACTGTCACTTACGACACTTAATTTCTCTATTACTTCATTGAGTCATATTCCATCTGTTATTCCTAATAGACTGCACTTCATTTCAAACGACACATTCTAATATGTTCATACTTATATTGTATAGGTCTCGAACATCAAGAAGCGATCTTAGAAGAGCTCCCACCAAGATTATTTGCAACTGACCGTTACCCCAAATGTCGTCTCAACGTTTATTCGAAGCTCGATATCTTATCTTTTGTACAATCTACACTTCAAAGGACCCTTGAGTGGGAGCTTTTAATGACTTCCCAATTTGGCCGCCTTTACGATCTTCCTGTCAGCCAATGTCCCATTTCATGCCAATTGATCAACTCGTTGGTGACGAAAAGTAAATACGAGCTGTGGACGGTATTCGTGGTAAACCGATGTGCTTTTCTCTGTTGGAGTTTGGAGCTATAACCGGTATGGATTGCAGCGACTTCCCTGATAACGCTACCCCTGAAAAGAGGACAAGATTTTTTGATGTTGAGGAAGGGTCTACATGGGACACATTTATAGGCCCCGACCCTGAAACAACTCTCGCCGATGTTGCTGACATGTTGGTCAACAGTGATAACATGACAAGTTGGAGGAAACTCGGACTTGCTCTGCTCCTCATCATAGATGGTGTCTTAATAGCCAACCGGCAAACCCATACACCAACGCCAAGATATGTAAACTTGCTTGCTGATCGTGAAAAATTTCTTAATTTTCCTTGGTGCAGGGAGGCATTTCGTAAGACCATTAATGCTATGAGACCAGTGAAGAAAAATGGCAAAGGAGATGATCCCACAGTTACGCTGTGTCACCAACTTAAACAACAGTCTTTCAGCTTAAAAGGATTTCCCCTAGCCCTGCAGATTCTTGCTTTCCACTGTATTCCACTTTTGAAGACAAAATTGCCAAGGGGTTTGGACATGCAACCTTTGGCAAAAGTTCAATTCCTTGGTTTGGGAAACCTTAGTCTTCTGAAGCAAAAAGATGTTTTCGATGTAGAGCGCGATCCTTTGGTATGTCCTATTTGTCCCTTGTTCATATCTGATTACATTATTTCTTATAATGTCCTCTAAGCTTGTATTCTTTAACTGTTTCGGTTACTTGTGAGACCATTTCATGAATCAGTTAGTCCGGCCCAAGCTGAGTGGGATGATGAAGTCAAAGACAGGAAAGTTGACTACCTTCAACAACTTATTGCTAGAGGACATGACTTCCAGAAAACGCAATGGCCAGGCGGCGATGCATCACTGCCACTAGATGTTCCGAAATCAAGACATACACCCAAGTCATCGCATAAAAAACATATACTCGCCCGGAAAAACAAGATTCCTGCAAAACAGGCAGTCTAGAGACGTTCTTCATCACGCAGAAAAAAAACACTGTCTAGTTATTTGGATTCAATACCTCGTACATTCGAGGATGTCGTTCAGTGGGTTGAAACAAAACTTGCTGAGCAGAGGGCTGAGTTTGAGCTAAAACTCAAAGAATTCCAAGACCGGGGAAATCAAAACGCAGCATCACCTCCGAGAGAAACCAAGCCTCCTCCCAACCAAATAGAGGTTATCATTCTGCAATTATTATTATTAATTTTTTCACACCCAATTTGATGAATATTGTCTCTATGTCACAGGGCCGGCCTGTTCATCCATACGTTCTGAGAAGAAGGCTTGAAATGGGTGGCACTAGTCGGAACACCGTAATTTATTTTTTAGATACAAACAAAACCAATTTTCCAGCGTTGTTTTTTTACTTATTTCAACATCCAGACGTTATAATTGTTTATATTTTTCCAGGTATCCAACGTCGGAACACCTTCTCCTCAAGAAGAGTCACTATCTGACACGGAATCATCCGGGGATCCTCAGACTATAGATGTGAGCAAACTATATTCCATGCTTTTCACTTGCCTTTTACATTTTTACTTGCATGCCTACTATATCCACTGTTCAAAGGAAGGTCCATCCTTCCGACCATCATTATCTTTTTGGTTAACCCGATCTCATGCATCTCATTTGTATGTCTCAGGGTCTACGTTGTCATCGTTACAGCCTGCGTCGGAGGCTTGGTGACGGTCGCACAAGTTGCACAACAGTAAGTCAGGAGTCATTCATCAACATTTTACACATATTTCCTTAATTATACCTAAGTTCATTCCAGACTGGTGTGTGGGTGGTTTCTGATTTATTCTATTATTTGCAGAACTCCAATCTAGACACACCTTCTCCTAAGCACACATCAAAATCAAAGCACGATTCGTCCGGAGATGTAAGGAAACTACATTTGCTTACTCGTCTTACCTATTATACATACACTTACATCATCTGCTCTATGTTATGTTAAACAGCAGACCCCCAAACATCAACATGCTCAGAATGATGACCCAACTTCTCCAGTCAGTTTCGTGAGTGAATTATCTCTCCCCCCTTTATCTTAAACCCCCCCCCCCCACATTACTTTCACCTAACACCCATCTTTAACATTCAGAATTCAATGTTAAAGTTTCCTTGTTCACAACCAAAACGTCGATCAATCAATAACATTTCAGAAGCCCAACATGATGAACCAGATGCAGGGAATGCAGGCTCTGAACACAATTATGTAAGTTCATGGGATCAATCTTATGTTCGTAACATTATGTCCGGTGGAAATTTTCACTTTTAGCAGCAAAGCATTCACCTTTCTCGTCTACCAATTTTATCCAATTATACTTCTATGATAATACAGTGGTTTATGTTCGCACTATTGTGTTCTGTCATTGTGTTGTTATCTTATTAGGATCAACTTCCAAATGCTAGTGAATCCAAGCGTCACAGGGAACTTACTATCGGTACCTCTAAGCGGAATCTTAGGCCGCGGAAGGTAATATGTTAACACAATAATCCTTGAACTAACGTTTATCAAGTAAAATATCTGGGTTCACTTGTGTGTGTTCACCAAACTAATGGTTGTTTTACCCGCCTCAGAATGCTGCGAAATTCCCCGCCTCCCCTGTCCTAATTATTAGGCAAGGTATTGCAGAGGACCTTTCATCAGATGATGTTCATGGAGCAGGCGTCGATATATCAGTTCCTGCGGTTTTAACTAAACAAGAGAAAGCATTAGGTGTCCTTTTTAAATCCAAATTTCCAAGATTGAATATGGAATTGTTTCCTTTGGTTGACCCCAAGTACTACACTCCAATGCATCAATACCTCTCAGCATTTCCAGACAAGTAAGTTGACAATAAATATTACATCTTTTTTGAGAACCACTCTGCCAATTATTAACGGTCATCTTTATATGTACATGATAGGATACATATCAGCAACACAACGTTTGATTTATCAAACAAATTCTTCCTAGACCTCGCAAGACCCCAACATTGGGTATCCGATAAGGTTTTTCTCGTCTTTCATGCACTTCACATCCCATTCCACTTACTCTTACTTTTCACTAATTCCTCATTCCTTTCACCCTTCTCAAAACAACATATGGAGGTTCTAATGGTAGCACTTTCAAGGCAACACACCTTTACTCTTTCTCACCAAAGGGCAATGTTTTACTCCCCCTGGCTAACGAGGCATCTTCAAGACACGTGGAAGTCGTGGAAAGCGGCTAAGAACAAAATAAGGTATCAATGGTCTCGGGGATTTAAAGAGTTCTCGCTCAGCAAAGGACAGTGGCTGAAGGTCATCCATACAATCTACGTCCCCATGCTTTGGCTGAAAAAACATTGGGTTGGTCTGGTCATCTACCTACCCGATAAAACGATCATTGTCATAGACCCTAATACCGATCTCTATACCGAACAGAAGGTCAAGACTATCATGGCCCCCATTGCCCAGATGGTCCCTTACATAATCAAATCGTGCGGTAACTCCCCCCTAAACCAGGAATACGACCTCAAACCTTTCGATGTTCATCGGGAACAAGGGATGCACAAAAACGAACGCGGTGGGGATTGCGGACCAATTGCCATAAAGATGATGGAAATGCACGCCACTAGTTGCCGCCAAGTCCTTGAAGAAAACTTTGTTAATCCTCTACGCCAACAATATGCCATGGATCTCTTTGAAGAATTCATTGCGCCACATTTCTTCACAGCCTAGACCATTATCGCACCACCTCATCGCCTAAAGGACTCAACTCAAAGAAATTTGTCTGTTATTTTCCCTTATCACTTTCTCTGTTCTCCCCATCTTATGCACATCGGACTACAAGTTAACTAATGTGTACACTACAATAATATTGCCTAATCTTTGGGTATTACACTTATTTTAACTAGGGATTACTAAGATTAGTTACTCTCTTAAATTGCAATTTTAAGATTAACTGGTTATTAAACTCCTTACCATCTCGCGTCCACACATCATTTACCACAACCCCATTCAAAAGTAAACCATAAAGTTACGAACAACAAAAAACTCCCGTTAAAGTGAGTCCCAAAAATTAAACAATAAACAATTGTCTCCGGAAAAAAAAAAAAAACCAAAATACAAAAAGTTCCTTTTTAGGGCTTCAAAACTGAACTACTAGATCACTTTTACTCTCTCTATCTTCTAATATTCTCTCCGCCGAATACATCCACCTACTTCAAGAACAGGTATCCTTTGATATCTCCCTCAATCTATAACCTCGTTTAATCTCCACCATACCATGAACTAATCTTATTCTCCTCTCATCGCTAAAACCAAAGATTCTCCACTTTGGGATAACCGTTCAAAACAAAATCATTTATAGATACTGTAAAGTTCCTGATTTCGTGGTACATCCCAAACCTGTTATGTACCCTCTATCCTCCTAGGAATTTTTGCCCTCTTTTTAAACTAATCATTTCAAATAACCTTTCAAATTTCTGCTTTCACCAACTTTCGTAACTAAAATAAATTCTCGATGGTTATACCCTGCTCAGAACCCCTAGATTGTTATGGTATATATGTCTTTTCACAAAATTAACCGATTTACTCCTCTACACTCCAGGAATCACATATCTATTCGTTTTGTTTTTACTTCCTTTTTTGGGTGATAGATGAGCAACTCCACCGCGACCTCTAGTTGGGCATCACCGCCCAGACAGCACAACCAGACAAATGGAATTACTGATCGGTGTTCTTGCGGAGAAAAGGTTGTTTCCCTTATGTCCAAGTCAGTTAGTAATCCCTATCGCCGCTACCTAAGGTGTTCATACGCAGTGGAAAAGAAGGTTTGAGTGGTTAAGTTGTATTTATTTCACAAAATCTACATTTTTAAATCCTGGTCATTGTTTTCTTTTTGTAGTTATCACACGACAACCACCTTTTCAAATGGCTCGATGATGCCATTCTAGAGGAATTTGAAGCAATATGCGCCCAAGGTTCATGTGTTACTCAAGAACTAAGACAACAAATTATGGATCACAAGTCGGATACCAAAGCTAGACTAAACGAATTGAAGCTCGAATTTAAGAACTAAAAAAAAGTGATGTTAGCAGTCATGTTATTTGGTTTTGTTTTTATGTATTTTCTACTATAATTGCCTTCTTTATCCAAGTTGTGTTAATACAATCCAAAACTCTATCTCTATATCTAAGTTGTTTTTAAAGCATACTCTATACCTAACTTAATCATGTTTCTTTTTCAATCCCTTAATCTTATTCAAATGGACAACCACATTATCAACGCTACCTTTATTATATGTCTTATTGTATTTTCTTACACAACATACTCAACTTTTCCTCCAGTCTGCCTCCAGTCTTTAAACAAAATGAATATGATTACTCTAGACCTACATCTAATTATCAAAATAATTGAAAGTGTAATGTCTTTTTTCCGATACCATAAAATGTTGAACATATCCACTTTTGAATATGTAGGTAAAACCAAATTCATTTGAACACAAACTTCATACTAACTTGTATACTATGGGTCTTATTTCAACTCCCAGTTTAATGTCAACAACGGCGAACTTTATGTCACAATCAAATGCCGAACCTCGAATATAATAATATCATTCTTGTTCTCACCTCTTTCTTCCCAAAATATCAAGAAAGTTTCAAAACAACCTTCTACTAATTTTCCCCTCAGCTCACATACTATCAGCGCCTTTTCTCATATACGATCTCTCTATTTTCAATCCACCTCAAATTTTTGGAGGCTACAATCATTCCGCTATCCATGATCACCGAAGGTTAGTTCTTCTCTTTTAAGAAGTGTTAAACTTATACTCGCCTTTCTAAGCTTTTATAGTGCGTTCTCCCAAATTAAATTCTAGGGTTTCATGGTCTAACTTCCAAAATATTTATTGTTTCTGTGTTTACTAACAAGACTACAACTTTTACTCGCCTCTATTTAAGTCCCCACAACTTTCAGGCTCCACCTTACAAGATATTTATTGTTCCTGTGTTTACCAACAAGATACGCATTGACCCATACCCCCTGTTTTTTTCTTGGTGGTTGTGTTTTACTGCCAAAGCCTGCGTTTAGTTGAATGCGAGAACCCACCTTTTATAACTTCGTTATTTAAATTACTTAAATCCAAATACCCCTTCACATTATCAAATTCCTAACTGTCTATCTATACAGGACAATCCGAGAAGGTGACTATATGCGACCTTCTACTACCACCCCGTTTGTTTGCAACAGACTGTTATCCACGAGCTAGGCTCAACGTATATTCGCGCCCAGATATATTGTCCTTTGTCCACTCTCAACTTCAAGGCAGTGAGGAGTGGGACACCATAAAAAACTCAAGTTTGGGGGGGACTGTTCAAAATCGAATCCAGTAGGTGCCCCATTTCATGCCAACTGCTTCACAGTCTGCTAACCAGGCAAGTTATCAACCGGAGGAAATACGAGTTCTGGACTGTGTTCGGTGGACAACCCATGCGTTTCTCGCTTACTGAATTATCTGTTGTTACTGGTTTGCATTGCGGTCCATTCCCTGATTACTACTACCCTGGGATAAAAACAGAGGTCTGCACAGGTTCTGGTTCAACTTGGGACAAATATATCGGCCTAGACACGTCAGCCACTCTAGCCGACCTCACTAATTTACTATCCAACGATCGTCAAATGCCTGGTTGGAGGAGGCTAGGTCTTGCTCTCATTCTTATTGTGGACGGTGTCTTGATAGCTAATCGCCAGATTCACAAACCGACACCCAGATACGTTGAGCTACTTAGCGATCCCGCAAAGTTTTTGGATTTCCCCTGGGGAAGGGAATGTTTTATCACTACGCTTTCAACAATAAAACCCGGGAACCTAGCAACGCAAAAAGGCGATGATCCCCTATTCTTATTTCGCCAACAGTTACAACAAAAATCTGTCGCCCTCAAAGGATTCCCACTAGCACTCCAATTAGTGGCCTTTAGATCAATCCCCTTCCTGCTTCGTCATGTTCGAGATGGCGGAAGTATGGCCCCGATCACTGACGTACCCTTCGTCGGCCTCGCTAAACACACAGTCATCAGAATGCAAGACATAGTCGACGTCGAAAACGACCCACTGGTATCATACTATCTATTACTCCAAACCCAAAATATATACTGTATTATATTCTCAATTTCGTAGTCAGGAAAACATATTCCCATTAAACAGTTATGCATACATTTGTGTGTGCGAATGATTGTTCCTCTCATGGTGTTCACCTAATTAACCATGCCGTGTTTCCTGTCATCATACAGTTACGAGTCAAACCCAAACTTGAATGTCAAGGTTTCAGAAAGGGATGGGCGAAATGGTATGATGAGTTTGTTGATGAGAAGGTCACCTATCTCGAAGAACAAATAAACAGTAATTTCCAGTTCTAAAAAAAACAGTTGGCCAGGCGGAGACGACTCCCTCCCGCTTTTACCGCACCTCCTCAAAACGCAATCCACCGTCCACAAAAAACATATATTCGACAGGAAGGGTGGTTAAAGTAAAGCAGTCGTTATACGTTCGCCAAACCTAACACCTTCTCGCCGTAAACAACGACGCATTCCAGGCTATTTCAAAACGAAAACACCGGATACATCAGAGGCTGAAACATGCAGCGATCAACTTCTCAATCCACATCAACCCCAATTACTCGAAAGAGATGCTAGTCTAACTAGAATTCACGGCCAGCTACTCCAAAACCATGCTGCCGAGATTTCCCGTTTACATAGTATACTCAATAAAGTTAGAGTTAGGGCAAAAAAAAACGAAAAAGCATTTGAAAAGACTAATGGCGTGTAGAGGTTCGCTGAAACTATCCAACCCCACCAGAAAGATTTTAAGGATGAAGAGATCTGGTAAAGCACTCAGCCTCAACAACATCTCCACTACACCTCTTCAGGTAACATTATAGTCAGACCTATTATATATCACCGCTAATTGTTCACAACTCTCACTTTACCACCAAGTAATGCTTTACTATGTTACAGGCGAATGCCCCATGTACCGAAGAACATAGTAATGATGATATCGGGCAATATATCACGGTATCCACATCACTATATCTCCATATAAGAAGTTCTCGTTAAACCATAACCATATTACAATGTCCTGTATAGGTCATGGAACAACTTCCCAACATCAATCAACCAGACCCGTGTCCAGAGCCTACCAGCCCACGTATTACTATAAAACAGGTTCAAATACGTACAGTATTACCCAAACAATTAATACTCGCCAAAATAATATCAGTAAAGTCTCGATCATGTTACATGGGATACAGTTCATGTTACCATGTTCACTATACCATGGTCAAACAACACGTTACACATATATGGTGGTATAAAATAGCCAGAAACCAACAACTAACACTTGTTTATTGTAAATAATAGGTTAGTAACATTCTATCACACGGACAATTCACTCAGCCGCCGAAGTTTGATACCACTCCTTCGACTGCGGTAATATTTTTCTATCTCAAGAATTATAAAAGTTATTCATATTTTAATCTCATATGTTAACTTTTCCGATAAATTCAACATTTCTCGATCTGACCACTCCTATTCAATTTGTTACGACATCACCATCTCAAAATAATCCATTATTAGCAGGTTCAACACCCATTGAAGTATGGCAACACCACATCATATACAACACCGGTAGACACCCACAATCACCATCAGGTCGGCCGAAATATATTTATTCCTGTTAATTTAGGAGTCACCAAACTAAAGCATGGATATACCAATTTTTGGGTCTCATGTACTCAATTAAATTATTATTTTCTATTCTTACCAACTCTCTCATATTTAAGTGACGTTTTATTTTTCCAGGAAAAAGTTGTCCCAAACACCGTCAGTTACACAAATCCTCCTCAGTTTGATACCAGCCCCATATCACCTGTAAGGAATTACTTCTTTTTTTGCTATATTTACAGTAAACAACCACGTCGACGACATCTTTTAAATCATTCATCATGACCATCTAATTTGATAGGTCAAAAGTTACTTCCAAAATGATCAGGCGGGAGCATTCTCAGAAGAAGTAAGTTATACACCCACCGTTCTTTTAGTTATGAAGTACACATTACTCACTATTCATTTTCTCAAACCCATTTATTTCCCAGGCTCTTGACTCCCTAATTAACAAAATTAATACCGACTTTGCAGAAACCCGGGATGTGGTAATTCAATGTTCCCTCCTTCCATACTACATATTGCGCCTTACATATTTACATATTAGTGTTCAAATCACCAGATTCAATTTTTAAACGTTTGTACCTGTATTGTTGCACCCATCTACAGTAACCCTACACGCACGCTTAATTACGTAACATTTGTTCAAATCTTATTTAATTCAGGTTGCACCAAATACACTTAGCCAGGAAGAAGCATCCCCCAATTTTACTTCTACCACTCTACTAGATGAAAATTTCGATATCTCAACACCACCACTCCGATGTCAACTTCCGAAGCCAAACTTAATCACGTACCGACGCATAAACAAACAAAGCACCCAACAGGTTATACCCATAAATAGAAAGTACGGCATATCTTTACTAACGTATGTCTACCCACCATATTCATACATATTTTCATCCTACAGGAAAGACCCGACCAAAAGCGTAAAACAATTTATCTAAGCGACGATTCACCGGAAAAAAACAAGTCCTCTCAAATATACATTTCTGACGACTCCAAAGACGACTCACCCCCCACACAATTGATTTCGAAGGAAGAAATCAATTTGTCTAACCTGTTCAAAGATAGACCACTAAGAGACAAAAGCATTCTCATACCAGAATTGGACATTTCATTATATGAAAAACTAGCCCTCTATCTAGACACAGACCCTTATAGGTAAACAAAAGCCATCCTATCCTTTATACATGTCTTAATATAACATTCCTAAGTAGAAATCCGACCATCTCTACATGCGACTCTCAGAATACATTTGACGCAGTCTAACTGGGACTTCGAAAACACATTTTTCATTGATTTAGCAAAACCAAAAAGATGGGTCAACACAATGGTAAGTCTTTCTCACTTCAAAATAACTCAGTCTTCAGTCCCATCATACACACATCTTAACACCTCTCCATTACTTCCCCTTGCAGCACATGGAAGTATTGATGTCGCTTTTAGGTTGCCAGCACCAAAACACTTTAGCAAATGAGAGATCACAATTCGCTAATCCATGGTTTATGAACCGTCTACAAGGAATAGCAAGTTCATTCAAAAAAACAAAAGACAAGAAGAAATTCCGATGGCCCAAACAAATCCCGGAATTAGTTTGCCGAGCATCCCAAGAGTGGATTGCAGATATAGACATCGTGTACATCCCTATGAACTGGGGTCACGGTTCACACTGGGTGGGGTTAGTGATAGATATCAAAATGTGGACTATACAGGTGCTCGACCCATCTATTTCCCTCTACGATGATGAAAATGTTAGGTTCTTCATGGACGACATTGCAAAGATGCTACAATTTATCATCAAACGTTTCTGCAATTACAGCTTAAGTCAAGAGCATGAAATTTCTCCTTTTACGGTCCACCGGGTCAGACACGTATACAACAATGTACGTGGCGGTGATTGTGGTCCAGTGTCAATCAAATTCCTTGAAATTCATTCACAAGGTTATGGCGCAGACGAAATGGCGATCATTACAGATGCCGATGTCGACATGTTCAGAAAACAATATACCATGGACGTTTATGGATTTTTCGTTGCACCACTCTATTTGTCTAATTAAGTATGTTATTCACTTTTGTTTGCTACACATTAAACTGTGATCTCTCATAACCTTATTTTGGATCAAACACACTTTATTCGTATTCCACGTCACCACGAAACAATCCCGTTGACCAACTACACGAAGTTTTCCTGCAACCACATCACCGCTACCATGCCACAATTACCACCAATCCATTGACTCACTTACCACATAACTACTACCATCAATATACCACAAAAGCGCGCGTTTTCCCATTCCCTTAACAAACGGAGTGTTGCCGACGTCCACAACACAATTACCACCAATCAAGTACCACACTTACCACCAACCTATTACCACCAATATATTAACATAACATTCCGTCCAAAGCACATTCCGTGAACATAGATATTTTAACACATCCACATTCCGTTAGATTTCCCTGACCATAGATATTTTACCACATTCCCTTAACAAACGGAGTGTTGCCGCGAATTCAACTCCATTACCACCAGTCTACTACCAAACTTACCACCAACCTCTTACCACCAATATATTACCATAACATTCCGTATAAACCACGTTCCGTGAACACAACTATTATACCAGATCCACATACCGTAAACTATCCGTGAACATAGCTATTTTACCACATCCACATTCAACAAAATATCCGTGAACATAGATATTATACCACATTCCGTGAACATAGGTTTCCCTCGTGACCGCGACCACATCACAATTACCACAACTCCATTACCACACTTACCACCAATATATTACCACAAATATATTACCATAACATTCCGGCGCAACCACATTACCAAGCTAAAGGCTTTCCCACAAACTACCACTACCCTTACAGCCTAAATCCCCTATCACTAAAACATGACCACAATGCATAAACCATCAAATTCCAGCTTATACATTTCAGCAAATAACATAAAACAAAGGGCTAATCATACACTTTACTCTAACGTTCATTCATTATACTAAACAAAACCATACCTCATACTAATAGGATAATCCTCAACATGTGATAACTACTATACCCTCAAGCTACGTTAACTACGATCACCTATTTTACATTAGGGACCATGGAACCATAACAAAAAACCTCCGGCACTTCTAATCTCCATACATTTTCCACACACCAACTATCATAAATAAACTCGTTAAAACGAATAATCACTCTAACACAACGAGAAAATAAAATTCAATATTTCTTTTACTAATTCCATATTTTTTTAATTTTCGCCTGGTAACAACTTTTTCCCTAACTTTTTTCCATATACCACGTATGTTCGACCACAACACAACTACCACAAAACTATCGCAATACATACCACCAAACAATTACCACCAATGTATTACCATCAAATACCACACCTATACCACATCCCTTTACACCAACTACAAATCGGCCTCATATTGTACCCTCTATCTTTTGCCTTATTCATACCAAACAATTCGATATTTGTTACAACACCATCTCTATATAAACAAACAAAACCAACATTCCCACAAAAGTGCGAGCCCAACAAAGACCACAAAAACATTATCACAAAAACACTTTCATTCTCTTCTTTACCAACTCGGCTCCACTTAAATACCGTTACGCATCAGATTCATTTCAAAATACATAGACGTTTACAAAACAAATACATACGAATACCAGAATGTTGCATA
Organism: Biscutella auriculata; assembly: GCA_900406285.1. Lineage (NCBI taxonomy): Eukaryota > Viridiplantae > Streptophyta > Magnoliopsida > Brassicales > Brassicaceae > Biscutella > Biscutella auriculata. Next base: position 14,063 of record OVAO01001305.1, read on the forward strand.
CAACACCAAAATGACATATTAGATTAGTTTTTTGGTTGGTTAACAATCCAGACCAAAACATATGCGTAAGGATCGGCAACCTACCATCATCTTATGTCGTTAGACTCCCGACGCCTTTGATGACCAAAAAACAAAACTCAAGGCCGCTCGCGATATTAATCATCAATCATATTGGATTTTTGCAACTCACACGGTTGTGTCCAACACCCTTGCACCGTCCACACCTGTTAAAGCTACTTTTCTGGCTATTCCCATCCTACACAACAAAAACAAAAATCAACAAATAAATTCAAAATTATATCAACCTCACTCTTACATACTAACTTACAGTCATCTCCCCTAGTGAAGGAATTCTTTTCTGCACTGGCCTTCTAGAGGGCCTACGCGTTTTGGGCGGCAACAATTCTCTGCTCCTTATATCTAAAGGTATATCACCATCCCTAGGATCTTCGTGTGGTTGTACTATACCTTCATACGTCTGAGCCCATACTGAAGTACGGTACGCCTCACCAGCAATCTGACCAAAAGGGACCCCTTTGTGTTCTGCAGCCAACAACGCATGACCACATGGAATCTTAGTATTGTCATATAACTTACAGCTGCATGTCTTTTGCTGAATATCTACATTGTGCTTCTGCCCAAACAACCCTAGAACTTCAAAGCTCCAAGTAGTTATGTTCACCACTCTGCTGCCCCTCATATTAGCCATGTTCTTTGTTATAACTTTGTCAACTTCGGGCGTCACAAAACCTAAATGAGCCAGCGCATTCTTCCTTCGCGCGCTAAACCATCACGTTAGCATGGACTGAATGAACATAATCATCTCGGTTATTGATGATTTCCGACACTTTACTAACGCATTGTTTAGTGTTTCCGCCACATTGCTCGTCATAAGATTATAACGATCACCTCGGAACGCAGCCCTTGTCCAATGCGATAATCCAATGTTGTCCAAATATTTCGCACAAGCTTCACTCTGATTCTGTATTTGAGAAAATAATTTCTTGAAAATATTTATACGATGAGCACAAGCAGTTGATACAACCAACTTAGCCAGACCCTTGCTTTTGAAACGCGCCACTACGTTCCGCGCAAGATGCACAACACATGCGGCATGGTGTGCATGTGAGTACACACTCTTCATAGCTTTGTAGATAGAACCATTCCGATCTGAGATGATAGTAAGTCTAGGACTGTCTGCTACAATTTTTTCAACGTTCTTTAAAAACCATGCCCACGACTCATCGTTCTCGCTGTCAACCACTGCAAACGCCAAAGGGAAAACCTACAAATAATTTACCCATTCAAATTCATTAATTCAGTTCCAAGCAAGATGAGTCACCCAACTTTATCAGTCGCCTATCACTTATAAATCAAAACATCATTTCTACATATATTCATCATTTTACAATCAACTCATCCAGCAGGGTATTATAGACCAAACTCCTACGCTTATTCATGCAAAGCCTACGTTTCGGAAATATAATATAACCACTAACACCTAGGCATGACAATTACCATCACTACCTGGAAATTTGCGTCCTGCCCGCTCGCAGTTAGCA